>PVIC010010339.1:0-43620 GCA_004025085.1 Thryonomys swinderianus | reverse complement strand
TTTTTTTTTTTTTTTTTTTTTGCTTTTTTGAGACAGGGTCTCACGTTGTAGTTCAGGCTGGCTCTGAGCTCACTATGGTCCCCAGGCAAGCTGCCACTAACTCAGCAATCCTCCTGTCTCTGCCTCCCGAGTGCTGGGATTACAGGCGTGAGCCACCACGTCTGGCATTGTGGTATGCGGTGTTGATTGTTGGTGGGCATGTCTCCACGCCCAGCATTATATGTGGTTACCGGGGATCAAACTCAGGACCTTGCGCTTGCGAGGCAGGCGCTGGAACCACTGAGCTAACCCTCCGGCCCCCATATTTATTCTTTATTCTTTCCCCTCATTACTTTCCCCTACCACTTTCCCTTTGAATATTTCCTATTTCCTAAAATCTATCATACATTCTAGAACTCATTTACATCTACAGGTTCTCATACCAGAGAAAAGTTAGGGTATTTACATGCCTGTGACCTGTTTGATTTATTAGTGTGTCCTCAAGGAGTGTCCATTTGGACATTAAAGACGCAAACTTGTCAGTTTTTTATGCTTGATTTTTAAAAAATAGTTTTCTTCATTTGGGCTAAAATTTCTGGGTTATGATTTCAGTGTCTTGTGGAGAGGTTCTTTTTTGGTCAAAGCTATTTGAGGGTTCTCTATACCTCATTTACTCGTATATTGAATTCTTATTCTAGATTTGGGAAATTTTCTGCTATGATTTCAGTGATTAATATGTTTTATATCTTTGGTATCATCTTCTGACCTCCTCTAACTTTTGTAATTCTTAAGATGGTTTCTTGAACCACTTAGTAGCTATTAGATTCAGCTTCCATAATGTCTTCTTGATTTTAGGGTTTCACTGAGTATATGATCTCTAATATTAAACTTCTCTTTAAGTTCTAACAGTCTCATCTTAAGATTGGTCATTTCTGTTACCCGTACTTCCAGCTGAATATTTTCTTTCTCTCTCTCTCTCTCTTTCTTTCTCCCTCCCTCTTTCTTTTTTTTGTGGTATGAGGAATCAAACTTGGGTCCTTGTGATTGCAAGGTAGGCATGGTACCATTGGAGTTAAATCCCCAGCCCAATTGAATATTTTCATAATCAATATTTCTTCTTGATTTCTTTTCATATTCTTTTTTTTTTTTTGAGACAGGGTCTCGCTTTGTAGTTCAGGCTGGCTCTGAGCTCACTATGTAGCCCAGGCAAGCCTTGAACTCAGCAATCCTCCTGTCTCTGCCTCCCGAGTGCTGGGATTACAGGCATGAGCCACCATGCCCGGCACTGTGGTATGTGGTTATTGATTGCTGGTGGGCGTGAGTCTCCACACCCAACATCGTATGTGGTCACTGGGGATCGAACTCAGGGCCTTGTGCTTGTGAGGCAGGCGCTGGAACCACTGAGCTAACCCTCTGGCCCTCTTTTCATATTCTTTAATTCTTTTTAAAGTGGTCACTCATATCTTGCATTGTTTTCTTTCATTCAATCAACTTTTATGTATTCTTTATGCCTGTTAAATATTTCACTAATTAAATCCTTTATCTGTTTATTTACATTTTCCTTAAGAGCACTGAACATCTTGTATATTTGCTTTACTTTCTTCTTTGATCATTTCATATATTTTAGTTGTACTGTTTTCGAGTTCTTTGGCTTTAAGCCACTTTTGGTGGATGATGGATGATGAGCTTTCCGTGGCCTTTGGAAGGTAGGTAGTGAGTGTGGGGTGGATACCCTATGGACACAGACCTTGGTGGAGTTTGAGAAGGTGGTGGGAAAGTGACTACAGTGTCATTGCTCCAGGGTCTTTTCTCCAACCCCTCATCACACTGGTTGGAAGCACTGCATTGTTGATGTGCTAGGCTTTTTCCTTCAAGGGCTTAGAATTTTTCCTAAGATGGCATATTTGCTGGGCCTATGCTCTTACCTGGGCCCAAATCATTTCTTTGGTATGAGAAACTAAATGTATAAATGAGGCCCAGAATATTACATAGGTATTGTGAAACAGGAAGAAAGTGTTCAAAGAGAGAAGGGACAGGGGAGAGAAGTAAAGAGGAGAAAGAAAAAATTTGATAGTGAATATCTCTAGGCAGCTTGTGAGTGCTGGTGCTGCTAGTCCATCCTGATGAATCCTCAAGATATTTAAATTTCACAGTGCTGGGCCTGGTGGCTCACGCCTGTAATCCCAGCACTTGGGAGGCAGAGGTAGGAGGATTGCTGAGTTTGAGGCTTGCCTGGGCTACATAGTGAGCTGAGGGCCAGCCTGAACTACAAAGCAAGACCCTGTCTCAAAAGAAAAAAAAAAGATATTTAAATTTCAAAGAATATCAGTGAAATAAATATTTTGTATTAATTTTATTTATTTATTTATTTATTTTTTGTTTGTTTGTTTTTGAGACAGGGTCTCGCTTTATAGTTCAGGCTAGCTCTGAGCTCACTATGTAGCCCAGGCAAGCCTTGAACTCAGCAATCCTCCTGTCTCTGCCTCCCGAGTGCTGGGATTACAGGCGTGAGCCACCACGCCTGGCAATTTTATTTTTTTTTTAGATCTAATTAACCTTGGATTGGCAAAAAAAAAAAAAAAAAAAAAAAAGGCCCAATGAAAAGTGTGTATCTGGCTTCATTTACATTAAAAAACAGGACAAAAAGTCATGATGACACTTTCTTCTTTTGTGGAAAATTCTTTGAGAATGGAGGTTTGAGGCCTGGAGACTGAAAAAGTACCTCTTATGACCATTTAAAGAAATGCACCCCCCAAAATAGAGGAGCTCTGTGTGCTTCTGTAGGAAATTCAGTTTGGAAAAGCTGTGATACTTCCTACCTATGGACATGCAATTTCTTGAACATCTTCTCAGGAAGCATTCTTGAAGCTTCTTACCAGATGCTGGACAAAAGAAACCTTACACTCCTGGAGAAACTACCTAAAATCACCACACACTGGGAATATGGAGTAATTTGTGAGCTGAAACGTGAGTACAGACTGGAAGTGGTTCCCTTGTCAAATGAAGCACTTGCGTGAAGAATAGCTGACATTACTTGACCTGTTTTGCTCTTATTTGGATAAAAATTTCCCAAAGGCCCACATATTATAGACTTGGTTACCCAAGGTGTCGTTTGGAGGTGGTGGAGCCTTTGATAGGTGGGATGCAGTAGTAGGAAGTTAAGTACTGAGTATTCCTTAAGGGAATATTAGGACCTGCTTCTCTCTTTCTTTTTTGGATGCCATGAGGTAGATGAGTTTGATCTCTTGATGTCATGCCCTGTGATCTCACCACGGTGGACTACCTTGCCATAGTCTCAGAGCAATGAGGCTGATCAGTCGTGCACTAAAACTTCCAAACCTGGAAGCCACAGGAAACTTTTCCTCTTTGCATGTTGCTTATTTTAGGTATCTGTTACAGTGATGAAGAGCTGAATAACACACATTATAAAGGAACTGGCAGCTTTGCCATTCCCTTCAGCAAGTCACTGGATGAAACTACAGCTATCTTTCCACTATCCACCTGTTGTTTTATTCATGACGTGCCTGATGACAACAACGAAGAAGTGTTCCCGTTTTGTGAGCCTTTGGGAAGAAAAAGATGGCTGATGTTTTGGAAATGTGTGTGTGTGTGTGTGTGTGTGTGTGCGTGAAACAAACCTGATAGGACAGATAAATTTTATATCCAGCACAGATGGTGCTCGTGTGATGCTTGGTTGTGCACCTGACTTTTCTATTGACTGTTTTCAGTAATAGGCAAACACCTTGTGTTGTTTTCACTTGTTCTATACAACACAGACATAGAATGGTTTTTCTAAAAATCCTGAGAGATTTTTGTCAAAAGTTGGTCTCTGAGTTATAGTGGTTATATAGGTTTTATCAAGAAATAATATAAGCAAAGGAAGTGCTTCTCTTCTCAGAGAAGCTCAATGAATTTTTAGAGAAAGTATTATTTTTTTCTGAATGAAAGAAACCCCCCCCCTCACCCCGGAACACTTTGCAAGAAAGAAATTTGTCTCTGGGTTGTCTTACTCACGGATCTTCTTACTCACCTGAATGAGCCGAAATGTATGAGTGTTTCAAGACTGTGATACTGTGGTTATGGGTGCTCCTGAGAACATCGGTGGCCTCCTTGGCTGAGCTGAAAGATGAGCAAAGCCTGCCTTCTTTGCGAGTTTGCAAATCCAGGAATTTCTCAATGGAGTTGAGATACAAAATTCTGTCAGTCTGTTTAGAAAGAAAAGTCTACAAATACATAGAAATACTTTTAAACTCTTTCAAAAGGTTCTTTATACAGTATCTTGAAGGTATCAAAGTTGAACCAGGGTGTCATATTCTTTCTCTTGCTAATATAAACTGTCTCAAAGGTAACTGATTTAGTTAAAGATGAACTAATTGATCTTTGAACCAAATATGTACTAAACTCATGTTTTAAAAAACCTTGGAGAGTTTTTTCTAAACAGTATAGAAGCCTTAATTCCATTTTCACAATGCATCTTTGAGGATTGGATTTTTAGCATTGTATACACACACACACAAACACACATCAAATCAATTGGCTTTACACAAGCTTATTGCCTCATCAAAGATATCCCACCATTTTGAATTCTTATTCAAGATGAGCAAAACTGGCCATTTTGTCTTAAAAAATTTAATTTTAACTGCATTTCAGATAGAATGTCTTCTCTTTGAAAATGTGATTAAAAGAAGCAAATTGATACTTACATAATACACATATTTTTGGGGGGTAATTCTGGGGATTAAACTCAGTGCCTTGGGCATGCTAGGCAAGGGCCCTGTCACTGAGATACAACTCTATAATACATACACTTAAAACATAACATTTGGATAGCTGAGCTTCAATATATTTAGTTTTTTTCCCCCTGTAATTGTGTACACTTACTTTATGCACTGAAATACATTAGTGCAAGAAAAGTCTATAGACTTTATTTTTGCCCAAGGGAGCCAGGATGTAAAAATAGTGGCAAATTCCCACCATGGTAGTCTGAGGTTGCTGAATGTGGGAAAAGACAGTGTGCTGTGTGTCTCGTGGAGCCTGAAGAATGAGAAACTTCCCTTACAAAGGCCCCCCTCAGATAGAGCTCTGTGCTGCCCAGAGGACCCATTACAGGTGATCCTCTTTACCCCAGGCCAGTGGAGGATGGAACAAATACTAGCCCCAAATAGGAAGCCATTTGTCTGTTCCTCTTGTAATTGCTGGTTTTAGGAAATTGACCACTTCAATTAATTCTTGATTGTTAAAGTCAAACATTATCAATTTCTTCTGGCATTCATGGACTATGATGCTATAGGGGTATAGAGAGGGGACTCAAATACTCCCTTCCCCAGAGACTAAGAAATTTACAGGTGGAGAAAAAAACTAGTGCATAAAATTATGGAAAATTAAATGCAAGTCTACAGGGTGTTTGAGAAAATTCTTCCTTAACTTTTTCAACACAATATCTCTGAAGCCTAAAACATTGCTTGGCTCACAGTATGTGCTGGAAAGAAAAAAAAAACCTTTGTTGAATGGATAAATTGATGACTCAATTTTAAAAATAACGTCCATTGTTACGAGAATAATACATGTTCATTAGAAAAAATTGAAAATGTAGAATACAAAAAAATTTAAAAAGCAAAAAGCAAGGGTAACTGACCAACATTTTGCTACATTTCACTTTAGTTCTTTTTTTCTAAATACATGTACACAGCGCGTGCGCACACACACACACACACATCCTTTCTTTTAAGAATAGTCTTAAATTTTGTAGTATATTTTTTCCTTTAAAATTATATTGTGATCATTTTCTGTACCATTAAATATTCTTCAGAACATTATTTTTAATGGCTATATTATACAGTATTCTATAAATAAATCATGGTGTATGTAGCCTGACTTATAACTATGTCACTATTGTGGAGCATTACCGTTGGGAAACATTTTATACCACTGAGAGCTGCACATATTTGTGGCTGTGATCTACTACAAGTGTTGTTCTGAGATTTCCCCCTCAATACATAATCTAATTTCACTGTCATGGTAATACAAGGAAGGAGAACTAATTATACCCACTTTACAAACAGAAAACCTAAAGGTCCGAGGAGTAATGTGCAGAAGATTGCTGCTAGACAGTGACAAAACTAAGATTCAAACCCTGGTTTCATTTGATGCTAAAATCAAGGCAGTCAAATGGTACCCTCATCAACCTCACCAGCATGTATTAGGAAGATATGTACTTCTCCAGTCCAGAAAGGAGACTGAGAAACAGAAAAAGAAGAGAAGTCTATGATGGGAACCATGGGAAAGATTTTATTTTACTGATATATATATAATGATCACATTCAACATTGAGAGTTTATACCAGTATGTGACACATCTTGACTCTCTTTTTTTTGGGAAAGACATTAAAAAGGAGAAAATACCTTTCTGTACTGAAAGCTGTGAAGACACTAAGTACAGGACCAAAGCAAAAGCACTGAATCTGTTTTAAGACAGTCATTGCAGACATGTGACAGGAGTGATATGTATGTTCTCCACTTAAAGGCAGTGAAGTGACAATATCAGCCTTTTATTTCTCCCTGTTATCAAGGTTCATATTACAGCTTTAAGGTGACATAAAAAACAGCAGTGTGCTCTTCTGTTGTAGCATTCATATGTCCCTGCATCTGTGAGCAGTTTCTAAAAGCAACTCAGAAGCCCGCCAGGGTTGAAGGCAGAGATACTACTTAGTAGGAAAGGCAGAACTGAGTGGATGGCTGGAGCAGTTTGTTACTAGTTGCCCTGATGTACCTACAGCCAAGGAGTTCCATGGTGATAGGATTTCCAGTTAAAAATGGGGTAGTCTCAGGCAAACCAAGATGGTTGGTGTATTGATAAAGGTTCACTAGAGGAGAAGAATAAGGTGATGGCAAAGTCTGGAGCTCTCCTGAAGAGGCAAAAGGGCACACTTCCAACTTCTTTCCCTTTTTATTCCTCACAGTCTACAAGGCTATTGGTCAGTGCTACCCACACCCACAGTGAGTTTTCCCTCTTCAATAACCCATCACCCACATTTAGAGCTATACTAAATCAATCAGTAGTCTAATTCAGTATCACACACTCATGATCCAGTCAATCCCAAAAGCCTTGTGTACGAGCACAGGAGGCTCTGGTGCCACATCTCTATATAAGCCATAATGTCTAGGGGAATCTTTCCTGTTCACTAAGCCAGCCATCCAGACATAGCTAGAACTCTGCCGAGCCAATCACATGGGTGTTTCTTATTACAGTTGGTTACCTAAGGCTCAGACCCATCTCAGAACCAGGGAGCATCCCGTTGGGCAGGTCTATGAAGGTTTCTTGAAGTATGTTGTAGTTTGAATGTTTGTGAACCCTTTAAATTCATGTGTTAGAAACTTAATCTTTAATGCAATGGTGTTGGGAAATGGAACATAATGGGAAATGTTTAGATCATGAGGTACTACCCATGTGCATGGGTTTGGGCTGCATAAAAAAAGCTTGTGTGGATGGACATTCTCTCTCTTGTGCTTTTCAGCCATGTAAGGACTCAGTAGGAAGGCCCTCATCCACTGCCAGCCCCTTGTTCTTGAACTTCTAGCCTCCTGAAGTATGAGAGAATGAATACATGTCAGTAGTCAGATAACCCATACAAGGTATTCTGCTGTAGTAGCACAGATTAACAGAAGTAGTCAGGAAACTGGCACTGTTGATACACATTTGCTTCTACACTTTTCCCTTTCAGCCTGACTCTCTTCCTCTCTTCTTTGCCACTTTACTGAAACTACCTGCATAGCATTGGCACTAATGACTTAAGTGCTGGAAGTTTGGAGGCCACTTTTTATCCAAGCTTCTCCTCTATCTTGCCTGGGTACTGCAGTAGTCCCCTTGATTCCACTCTTGCCCCATAGGCTATTCTTTTCTTTGTTTTGTTTTGACTTATATATTTTTTATTTTTTAAAAATTGAATTTTTTTGGGCCGGAGGGTTAGCTCCGTGGTTCCGGCGCCTGCCTCGCAAGCGCAAGGTCCCGAGTTCGATCCCCAGTAACCACATATAATGCTGGGCGTGGAGACACGCCCACCAACAATCAACACTGCATACCACAGTGCCGGACGTGGTGGCTCACGCCTGTCATCCCAGCACTCGGGAGGCAGAGACAAGAGGATTGCTGAGTTCGCGGCGGCTTGCCTGGGCACCATAGTGAGCTCAGGGCCAGCCTGAACTACAAAGCGAGACCCTGTCTCAAAAAGCAAAAAAAAAAAAAAAAAGAATTTTTATTGGTATATTTTCCATACAGCTTACAATCACACTCAACATTGGGGAATTTGTATCAGTATATTACACGAGTTAATTCTCATTTTCACCCATATCCCTACCCAACCTTCAACCCCTATCCCCTATATATATGTGCTTTCTTTTTCTTTTAAAATCATATTTATTCTTTCCCCTCATTACTTTCCCCTACCACATTCCCTTTTTTTTTTTTTTTTTTTTTTTTGCTTTTTTGGAGACAGGGTCTCGCTTTGTAGTTCAGGCTGGCCCTGAGCTCACTATGGTGCCCAGGCAAGCCGCCACGAACTCAGCAATCCTCCTGTCTCTGCCTCCCGAGTGCTGGGATTACAGGCATGAGCCACCACGCCCAGCATTATATGTGGTTACCGGGGATTGAACTCAGGTCTTTGCTCTTGCAAGGCAGGCACCGGAACCACTGAGCTAACCCTCCGGCCCCCACATTCCCTTTTCTTAATCAACAGCCAGAGCAATGCTTTCTTTAAAAAAAAAAAAAAACATTTTCATTAAGAAATAAGAATGGGAAAATAAGAATCAAGATATATCATTTACAGGTACAGATTCTCAGTGATGAATGTGATCATAATGTATACCTAAAATGTGCCAATAAACACAATTAAAACATAATGTATACCTGGTAAAATTCATCCACATTCTTCATATTTTGACAAACACATGCAGTGCTTAACCTGCATTGCGATGAAGATGTGGAAGAGTTCTATCACTCCAAATAATTCCCCTGCACCATATTCTTCCCTTATTCCCAGTTCTAGTAATCATTGGTTCATTCCTTGTCTCTATGCTTTTGCCTTTTCAGAAGACTATAAATAGACTCTCACATAAATCTTACAAATAGAATACAATTGTATAAATAGAATTTCTACATAAAATACACACATAGAATTTAAATTGTGTGCATAGAATTACACATGGAATCCTATTACACAGTATATAGTTTGGGAATCTGTTTTTTGTCACTTACCCTAGTGCATTTGAGTTTCATTCATATTATTGTGTGTGTTAGTAGCTCATTCCCTTTGAATACTGGGAAAGATTCTTTTATAGGGATATGTCACAATTGTATATCATTCTCTAATTGAGGGACATCTGATTCTTTACAGTTTTGAAAAGTATAAATAAAACTGATGTGTTACTTTCCTGTCACTGGAACAAAATATCTGAGACCAGCAACTTGAAAGAAGAAAGACTTATACCGCTTAGGGTCTCAGAGGATTCAGTTCATGGTAGGTTGGCTCCAAGTCAGAAATGTCATGGGAGAACACTGTACTGGCAGCCAGGCAGCAGAGCAAGGATAAAGCCAGGAACAAAATTGTACCCTTCCAGGTTATACTTCCAGTGATGCACCTCTTCCAAGTGGGCTCCACCCCCAATAGCACATTCAGCTATTAATCTACTGTTGAATATAGCACTCCTATAACTCACTCTCTAATAATCCACCTATGTGCACATGAGATTTTTATAGGACATTTTGAGTCTAAACCATATTGGTTAGTAGATAGGTAAATAGGTACATAGGTCATTTCTAAGTATGAGTTTCCATTGCACTTGGGTAACAACCCAGATCTGGAATTGTTGTGTGGTACGGTATAGGTATGTTTCACTTAATAAGAAGCTGTAGACAGGTTGCCAAAGGGCTATACCAATTTTTATTCTCACCTGCAATGAATAAGCATTCCAGTTGTTCTGTAAACTCACCAGCATTTGATATTATGAATTAGAAAATAATTTTTTACCATTATACTATACGTATAGCAGCATCTCATTGTGGTTGTAATTTGTATTTCCCCAGTGGCTAATAATGTTGAACAATTTTTGTTTGGTTATTGCTATGCAAAAGGCCCAATCAATTCTTTTGACTATTAAAAAAAGTACATTGTAGGCTTTTCATTGTTAGTAAGTTTTGAGAATCTTTGTCAAGTCCATGTCAATCTGTGTCAAGTCCTTTATCATATATGTGATTTTTATCTCCTACTCTGTAGTGTGTCTTCATTTTTATAGAAGTGCCTTATTAAAATCAGTTCTTAATTTTGATGAAGTCTAATTGATCAAATTCGTCCTGGATACTAAGAAATATTTGCTTAATACAAATTCACAAATATTCTTTTCTATGTTTTCATCTAATAGAGTTTTATAGTCAAGTCTATAATTCATTTTCAATTAGTTTTTGAGTGTGGTTTAAGGAATAGATAAAAGTTTCCTTCTTCTTTCTCTCCCTCTGTCTTTCCTGTCTCTGTTTTCCTTTCTGTGTACATGGAAGTCTAATTTGTTTAGCACCTTTTATGGGAAAGACTGTCTTTTATCTATTAAATTCCCTTTGTACCTTTACTGAAAGTATATTGCCTAACCTTATTTGGGTCAATTTTTGAATTCCCTATTCTGTTTCTTTGTGAAATAGATGTGAAGTTGTCTTGGTAAAATTTTAAGGACTGTCTCCTACTGGTTGGGATATACGTGGTCTTGATTTGTGGTTTTCTGATTTTTGTTTTAGAAATATTCTCAGTAGACAATTTCAAGTAACCGATATGACAGATCAACCCATAAAACCCCTGAAAATTTAATATTTGTCTTTTATGAGCTGGTGATAGCCTGGCTCCAACATATCATTAAGCCTATCTGTTTTCCAAGCCATGTTAGTGCCTTAATCACTGTGGCTATGTAGTAGGTCTCGATATCTAGTAGTGTGAATTCTCAAACTCTATTGGTTTTCAATTTTTTTCCTATTTTCTTTGTATTTTCATATAAGTTTTACAATCAGAATATTGATGTCTATAAAAATTCCTGTGAAGATTTTGACTAAAATTGAGTTCAATCTGAAATGTACTTTGGGGTCCCTGACATTTTAACAGTGTCTTCAATTTCATGGTCAATATACCTCTGCATATATTTAGGTTTTAGGTTTTTTGCATTCTTATATCAATTCTTTATTTCAAAACACTGACACTACCCTTATTTTGTTATATATGTAACATATGTTTTTTGTGCTGTTATAAATCTTTTACAAATTTTAAGTTCAAAGTGTTCATTGTTAGTAGTACAGATACCATGACTTTTTCTATATTGACATTGTTAGGAAAAAAGGAGGAAAAACAAAGGCTCACCAGTCAGGACAGATCTATTTAGAATAAACCTAGAGAGACTGTTCTGGCATTTAGGCCTGACCAGCATCTCTCATATAGGTTATGAGGTCTCTTATAGAGTCATGAGCACAAAGCGGGGTGTATGAATATGAAGGTAAAATGGAGCTTTTGAGGGGGAGAGAGCTATGAAAAGGAGTTGCGGCTGCCTCTCAGAGGTAAGGCTTGAGAAAGTACAGAGAGCAGTGGTTGTCAGTCAAGAGCAAGGCTGAGGGATGATGGGAATTATGGGGTGTAGTCATGGTTACTTGGCCTTATTAAGTCATGTTTATACATTTTTAGCAGGTGTAAAAGCAAAGCAGGTTGGAAGAAGGTTAAAGTGGCTTCTGGTCAGCCTATGATAATGGCAGTCCAACTCCTTCAGACATCACATTCTTTAACTTTGCTAAACTCATTTATTAATTGTAGTATTCTGTAGGGTTTTTCTTTTGATTCTTTGTGTAGACACCTGTATCTAAAATTAGAGAGAGTTCTATCTGTAGTCCTTGATGTATTTTTTCTTACATTATTGTGTTGGCTAGGACTTCTAATGTGATTTTGAAGCAATGAGAGCAGACAGCCTTGCCTTGTTTTCTATCTTAAGGGTGAATCATTCAGATTTCTTTTTTTGTATTAAATACTGTGTGCTGTTTTTCATACTTAGTGAATTGCTTCTATTTCCAGTAGGCTAAACAGTTCTATTAGTGAATGTTGAATGTTTCAAATGTTTTTTCTGCAATATTGAAATGATTCCATATTACTTGTTGTGGGTTGAATTATGTCCTCCAAAAAGATACGATGAAATCCTAACCCTCAGTTCCTATAAATGTTGCCTTATTTGGAAATGATGTCATTGCAGATGAAATCAAGTTAAAACAATATCATACTGGATGCAGTGGGACGTAAATCCAATGACTCATGTCCTTATAAGGAGTAAGAGATTTGGAGACCCGAAGAACAAGGCTGTTGGGGCCTGGAATGGAGTTATATTGCTGCAAAGCCAAGCACTATCAAGCCCAACTATTCCCCTGGAAGATGGAAGAGACAAGGAAGCAGTTTCCCTAGAGACTTCAGAAGGAGCATGAGCCTGTGGCTACCTTGAGTTCAGATCTTACCCCACAGAACTGGGAGAGAATACATTTTTTTTTAGACCACTCAATTTGAGGTGTTTTTTAGAGGAGCCTTGGGCAATAGAATAATATTTCATCTTCAATTTGTTGATATGATGAATTTCACCCACTGATATTTTTAATTTTGGACGTCTCTTTCATTCCTGAGATAAGTTGCCTTGGTCTTATGTTATCTATTTTTCTTTATCATTGGATTTGATTTGTTAGTTTTTTCAAAAAAAGGTTTTTACTTTTATATTCATGAAGGATATTGGTTTCCAGTTTTCTTTTATATTTTTGTCTGATTTTTCTATCTGTAGAGAGCCAGTGCCATAAAATGAGTTGGGAAATGCTCTTTTTCTTCTACCTTCTGGAAGATTTTATGGAGAAGTGCTAAACTTTCTTCATTTTGAGGAATTTCCCAGTGAAGTCCTCTGTTTCTGAAAGAAAAATTTTCCTTGTTGGGAGATTTTAAAATACAGATTTTATTTCTTTACTTGAGCTATTGAGAGCATTTACTTCTTCTTGATGATCTTTGGAAGTTTGTATTTTCCATAGAATTTTTCCATTTAGTCTTGTCAAATGTACAAGCATGTAGTTGTTTGTGGTATTTCCTTCTAATCCTCTAAAGTCTGTGGGCTCAGTAATGATGCTTCTCATTCCTAAGAGTTGAGATTTGTAGGTCTTTTTTTTTTTTTTTTTTTACAGTACCAGGGATCGAACTTGGGACCTTGTGTGTCCAAGGTTGCGTGGTACCACCTGAGCTAAATCCCAGCCCTTGTAGATCTTTTTTGTTTGTTTGTTTGTCCAGATTGGCCTTGAATTCATGGCAATCCTCTGGAGAGCTGGGGTTACAGGTGTGCACCACCATGCCGAGATTAGTTGCAGCTTTGTTTTAAAAAAATTTCTGTTGGGGCCGGAGGGTTAGCTCAGTGGTTCCAGCACCTGCCTCACAAGTGCAAGGTCCTGAGTTCGATCCCCAGTAACCACATACAATGCTGGGTGTGGAGACTCATGCCCATCAGGAGTCAATACCACATACCACAGTGCCAGGCGTGGTGGCTCACGCCTGTCATCCCAGCACTCGGGAGGCAGAGACAGGAGGATTGCTGAGTTGGAGGCTTGCCTGGGCTACCTAGTGAGCTCAGGGCCAGCCTGAACTACAAAGTGAGACCCTGTCTCAAAAATAAATAAATAAAAAAAAATTCTGTTGGGGTCCAGGGAGTTGTAGTCTTTGTTATGTCTTTTTAGACTCTCCTTCAGAACAATGTGGAGTGCTGGTTTGGTGGTTGTGCATTTCCTTAGGTGTTCTGCATTGTGGAAGTATCTTTTATTTTTCCATCAGTGTTGAAAATAGTTTTGTGGGGTGCATCAATGTGGGTCAGAGGTTGTTTTCTTTTAGGCTTGAGATGCTTATTCCAACTCTCCTTGAGTTGAGAGTTTGTGTTGAGAAGTCTGCTGTGATTCTGATAGGTTTATAGGTGATTTTATTTCTTTTCTCTAAAAGCTTTTTAATATTCTGTTCTTGTGTTAAATTTCTGGAATTTTGTCCCTCACATGTCTTGGTGTAGTTTTTTTTTTTTTTTTTTTTAGATCATGAGTGGTTGGAGTTCTACATGCCTTACTTATCTGTACATCCCTTTTTGGGAAGTTTTCTGCCATTACTTTTGTGAACAAATGTTTTATTCCTCTGCACTATATCCTGCTTTATTTATTGACTCTGATCAAGCTATCAGTCCTATGTTTTGTTTTGTTTTTGTATCATCTAACACTGTTGGATTGATTTTTTGTGGGCCATTGCTATTTTTTTAAGAAATCTTTTCTTTCATGATCACTAACCACAATCCTGTATTGTATTTCTGATATTCTGTCCTCACATTGGCTCATTCTGGTTTGTGTACTTTCAATGGAATTTTTAGTGTTCTGTTTGAATCTGTTTCACGGATCCCCTTTATTCCCTGTGTTGGCATATGTGGTCTCCATAATTTTCCTAAATTTCTGTATTTAAAAAAAAAATCTGAATCTGCTCTAGAGTCACTAATCATGTGGTTCACTTTGGACACAATCTCTGTAGTTACAAGAGAAATAATTTCTGATTTGATTTTTTCTAGAGCCTCATTGATCTGCTTTTTTACTTCCAGTGTTATCACTTGAAAGAGTGTAGGTGAGCAGCTCTTGAATAACTCTACCTCATTGCCCCCTGGGTTTGTCTTTGGTGAACTGAAAGTCTGGGGGTTGGATCTTGCTTAAGTGTCATCCCATTTTCTTTTCTTTTCCTCTTTCTTTCTTTCCTTCTTTCTTTCTTTTTTTCTTTCTTTCTTTCTTTCTTTCTTTCTTTCTTTCTTTCTTTCTTTCTTTCTTTCTTTCTTTCTTTCTTTCTTTCTTTCTTTCTTTCTTTCTTTCTTTCTTTCTTTCTTTCCTTCCTTCCTTCCTTCCTTCCTTCCTTCCTTCCTTCCTTCTTTCTTTCTTTCTTTCTTTCTTTCATTTCTCTCTCTCTCTCTCTCTCTCTCTCTCTCTCTCTCTCTCTCTCTCTCTCCCTCTTTCTCTCTTTTTTCATGGCACTGGGAATTGAGTTTGGGCCCTTATGCTTCTAAGATAGGCACTGTATCACTTGAGCTAAATCCATGGCCCATTTTCTGTTTTTTTAGTTTAATTTTTTGGGTTGATGCTTATAAATTGCTTATGGTAAGTAGCTCTATTGCTAGCATTTAGAATCCTTAGGAAGGGATTACTTTTCAGAGATGTTTTCTAGGTATAACTGGCTTTGGGGTTTGATTCTATTGCAGAAACCTACCACTTCAGTTTATTGGGGATGAGAAGTAGCTGCCTATTTGGCCTAGCCCCTGGTTCTTTGGCCTATAGTATTGTTTATGACCTTCAGTAAATCTAAGTCTTAGCATACCAGGAAGAACAACTGGTTAGAACAATCATGTCATCTTGGCTAAAGTAGCGCAGTCACAGTAGCAGTAGCATCAAATTCAGCCTAGAAAATGACAAACTGTAACTATTAATTTGGTACCTTTAAGCATATGAGCTACATTTGTGGTTATATAAAAAAGTCTAAACTAAGCCAGAAAATTGTATACAGCATTTGTAGATCTTTTCAAAGTTCTGCTTTTTCATTTCATTAACTTTCTGAATTATTTTGTAGTGTCAATTTCATTGATTTTACTTTTTATTATTTCCTGCATTCAGTTTACTTTGAATTTAATTTCTCCTCTTCTACCTTCTTAATGTAAAAGTCTAGATATTGATTTGAGATTTTTCTTCCTTTCTAATATTAACATCAGATGCCATAAATTTCCTCCAAACATTGCTTTTAGCTGCATTTACCTACTTTGATAGGTTGTGTTTCCATTTCATTCAATTCAAAATGTTGTAAAATTTCTGCTGTGATTTTTCCATAGCCCTTTAGTTGTTTAGGCATGTCATTTAATTTCTGAATACTTGGAGATTACCCTGAATTTTTCTTTTTACTAAGAGAGAGTGCATTTGTATTATGGTTTGAGAATCTACTTTATATAACTTGAACTCTTTTAAGAAATTTAGGTTTGTTTTATGGCCCAGAATATGGTATAGTATATCTTTTCAAATGTTCCATCTACCTTTTAAAACAGTGTGTGTGTTATGGTGATGTGGGCAGGAGTGCTCTATAAATTCCAATTAGATCAAATAAATTGACAATATTGTTCAAGTCTTTTCTATCCTTCCTTGTTCTGTTGGTTAATGAAAAAGTGGGTTGAAACCTCCTATAATTGTGAATTTGTTCATTCCTCTTTTCAGTTCTGTTTTTGCTTAGTACATTTCAAAGTTCTGTTATTAGGCATATGTACACTTCAGATTATTATACCTTCTTGATGGATTTATCCTTAACATTATGTAAAATCACTATTGCTTATAGTGCCCATTTCCCAATATCTATTTTGATATTAATAAAGCTATTTGAGTTATATAAATGTTTCCATGATATTCATTCCTTATTTTATGGAATAGTTTGAAGAGTGTGTTGTGGGAAACAGGGGAAGAGAAGGTAACTAGAACCTTTGCATTAGATTCTAGTCTCCTCTGAGTCGATGTGTGTGGCAAGCTGGGGCCTGGGGTCTTTTGCTCCCCAGAGTAGCATGGATCAGGCCCAAGCTCAGCTTCTCTAAGCCTCATTTCTGCATAATTATTAATTATTATTTTGCCATGTGCGATCAACTCACAGGAGACTAGAATCTAATGCAAAGGTTCTAGTTATGTTCCCTCCCCATTTCCCACATTGGTTCTTCAAAGTTCTCATAAAATTCAGCAGTCAACTTTCTGGTTCTGGTTTCATTTATGTTGTTAGGAGATTTGTATTACTGCTTTAATCTCATTGCTTGTTAGTTATGTTTTTCTGATTTCTTCAATGATGCATTGATTGTGCAGAAGTGAGTTGTTCAATTTCTATGTATTTTCTCTTGCTGTTGCTTTCTAGTTTTAACTTATTACAATCTGATAAGATACAAAAATTGTTTCAATTCTTTATATTTGTTAAGGTTTCTTTATGGTCTAAAATATGACCTATTTAGGAGAATGTTTCATGCGATGTGAAAAGAATGTATATTCTAGCTGGGCATGGTGGCTCATGCCTGTAACCCCAGCACTTGAGAGGGAGAGGCAGGAAATGCTGAGTTTGAAGTTTGCCTGGGCTACATAGTGGGCTCGGGGCCAGCCTGAACTACAAAGTGAGATCCTATTTTAAAACAAATAAAACAAAATAACAAAACAAAACAAAACAAAAACATAAAAAGAAAAAGGAATGTATATTCTGTAGTTGTTGGATGAAATGTTCTGTAGACATTTTTTAAGTTCATTTCATCTCTGATGCAGTTTTTTTTTTTTTGAGACAGGATCTCACTTTGTAGTTTAGACTGCCCCTGAGTTCACTATGTAGCCCAGGCAAGCCTTGAATTCAGCAATCCTCCTGCCTCTACCTCCTGAGTACTGGGATTACAGGCATGAGCCACCACACTCAGCATTGTGGTAAATACTATTGATTGCTAGTGGGCATGAGTCACAATGCCTGGAATTGTATGTGGTTACTGGGAATTGAACCAGGGACCCTGTACTTGCTAGGCAGGCACCAGAATCACTGAGCTAAATCTCCGGCCCTTTTTTTTGAGACTGGGTTCCATCTGTCTATCTATCATCTATCTATCTATCTATCTATCTATCTATCTATCTATCTATCTATCTATCTATCTATCTATCATCTATCTCTATCTGTCCATCTATCTATCTATCTGTCTATCTATATCTATCTATATCATTTTTTTGTTGAATTTTTTTTACCTGTTGGTGGGAGTGGGATACTGAAGTCACCCACTATTTTTGTTTGGGGATCTATCTATTCCTTTATGTTGAGTAGTAGTTGCTTTATGAAATTGGGTACACCAATGTTTGGTACATATATATTTATACTTGTTATATCTTCTTCATGGATTTTTTTCCCCATCTACCAATAGTAGTGACTAATTTTGTCTCAGGGTTGAAACGTGTTTCTTGTTTGTTGTTTCCTTCCTCTTATGAGTTGAACCTTAAGCTTCTATGTTGTAAGTCCTAGATCCAGATACCTCATAATATGACTGTATTTGGACATAGGTCTTTTAAAGAGGTAAACTAAAATGAGACTCTTAGATTAGGCTGTAACTCAATTTGACTGTTGTCCTAAGAAGAAGAGGGAATTTAGATATCAGGGATGATATGAACACCAGAAAGATTATGTGAAAAGGTGGTCATCTTCAAGCCAAGGGAGAGACCTCCAAGGAAAACTTGCTAATTCCTTGATGTTGGACTTCTAGTCTCTAGAAGTATGAGAAAATAAATGTCTACAGTTGAAGCCACCTAGTCTGTGGTGTTTTGTTATAGCAGCCCTAGTAAACTAGTACTAATTCATTTATATATAGCCTAAAGTAATAGGAAAGTCTTTGCTGCTCTTCTTAACTGGCTGAAGACTTTTGTCCCTTTGAGGAATTGGGAGAGAAGAATCTAGGTACCATTTCATGCATGCCTTGCTTTATATTTCAGGTTAATTTGTGGCCTAGAGACTTTTGCTGTCTGATAGGCTCAAGAAAAATTGTGGCATGGCATGGTGGTACACATCTATAATCCCAGCACTCTGGGAGGTACAGGCCAAAGTTCAAGGCCAACCAGGGACACTTAATAACCTACCAAGAACTTGTGTCAAAATTAATCAAAAGTAGTGTTGGAGAGCAGGGCATGGTGGCCCATGCCTGTAATCCCAGCACTTGGGAGGCAGAGGCAGGAGGATTGCTGAGTTCGAGGCTCGCCTGGGCTACACAGTGAACTCTGGGCCAGCCTGAACTACAAAGCAAGACCCTGTCTCAAAAAAAAAAAAAAGTAGGGTTGGAGATGTTGCATAGTGCAAAAGCCCTGGGTTCAATGCACAACTCTACCCAACACGTAAAGTTGAGAATTTGCAGATTAAGTAGTTTTTCTATTGTTGTGGTGGTAAGGATGCTATTTCCAGCTTTTAAGGAAAGCTGAGCAAAAGCCAGAAGCTAAAGTCATCTTTTTAAAGGATAAGTCAGGCTCTGTCACTGCTGCTCTAAAGCTTTATATCTCTAATTCTTTGAAAAAAGAGGGAGTCCTTCTAAGATTCACAAGGCTCTATACCAGTGATTCTCCTGGTTGCACATTAGAATCATTCAGGGAGCTATAAAATTATCTATGCCTGGTCTTCCTCCTAGAGAGTCTGATTTAATCAGTTTGGATCAGAGCTCCATTGTCTTGTATTTTTTTCCTCCAAGGCTTCAGAGATAATTCTTGGAGTTGAGAAACATGAAACACTGTCTTTTGTTCTGGGGCCCATCGGCTGATGACCAGCAGCCTTGGCACAGTATAGTAGCTTGTTATAAATGGAGAAGCTCATGCCTGCAGTTGTACACGTTCCTCAGGCCACTCATATGCAAATTATGGGTAAAGAAACGCGAATGTAGCGCTTATCCATGCCCCATGTTATCTCTCTGAACTAATCTACTATTATGTGTCTTACCAACCTTCCCTGTTGTACTATTTCTTTGGCTTTTCTTGAACAGTCTAGGCAGTTCCCTGCCTAGGGGCTATTGCAGTGTTTGTTCACTTGGTGTTTTCTGCTAGACAGAGCTCCATGTATAGTTCCCTCATCTCAGAGAAGTCTTCTTTGACCAAATCCCCCGTCCCTCTCCCTCTCTCTCCTTGTATTGGTTCTCTAGGGCTGTTATAACAAATTCAGATGCTATGGCTTAAAACAACAGAAATGCATCCTCTCAGTTTTGGAGGAGAGAGGTTTGAAATTAAGGACACTGTTGGTTTTTTCTGAGGCTCTGAAGGAAAATTTATTCTAAACCAGTTTCCTAGCTTGTGATGTCTGCCAGCAATTCTTAGTTTGTAGAAATGTCACTCAAATCTCTGGCTCCATCTTCCTGTGGTCTTCTCCTCTGTGTGTTTATGTCTCAAAGTCTCCTCCCCTTTCTCTTAGGACACCAGTCATTGGATGCAAGGCTCACCCTATTTTCACGATGATCTCATGTTGAGATTTTTAAATTTATAAATATCTTCTAAGACCTTATTTCCAAATAAGGTAACATCTACAGGCACCAGAGGTTAGGTCTTGGGCATATCTTTTTAAAAGGGGGCTACTGTTCAGTCCACTATATATACCAAGTAAGTTTACTTATTTGTTTGCTTATGCAGTACTCTACCTCTGCATTAGAATGATGTTTCCTTAAGGATAGGAAGTCTTGTCTGTAATGTTTACCTCACTGCTCATTACTCGGAGCCTAGAATAGTCTTGGGCACATCGCAGGTGTTCAACACACCTCTGGCTGAAGGAGGAGTGCCGCTCACTCCTTTCTGCAGCATCGGCCCCTGCTGTGCACTTCTTTATTTTTTTAAGCTCCTTTTCCTTGTTTTCTGTTATTGTGAGATGCCCCCTTTTTTGTTTCTCCTTTTTCTTCTATGATTGTTCCTTCCATTTCTTTTTGGTTGGCTGGGACTCCTTCTTTTCTCAGCCCTTAACTCATGGATTCCTGACCCTCCTTCCCACTCGTCTCCTAAGGCAGCTCCCTACCTCCACAATTCAGCACTTTGTAGGCACAGAAGATCCCAGGCCTAGGTCTTTACCCCAATCTTTCTTCCAAGTCACATTTCCAGTTTTTTTTTTTTTCCATTTCAATACTCCTCAGGCATGTCCTAGTGAATGCACCCAACACTCTAATGTAGCACCTCATCCGTTCCTTCCAGGCCTGTCTTCCTTCCAGGGTTCAGTATTACTCGCCTTCTCATGACTGAAGCCAGAAGTTCAGAATCGTATTGGACACTCTTATGTCCTCTCACTCACCAGGTTCTATTGATTTTGCCTCTTAAATATCTCCTGGATCCATCTAGCTCTCAGATCCTCACTTCTACAGTCCTGCTATCACCATTATCCTTCTGACTTTCTGCTTTTCTCCAAAATGCCAACTGTCTTTGCTCCCTCTTGTTGTGAACCCCTCCAGCAACTCTGCCTTCTCTATGAGACTGGGCTTCAGCCTTTCCACGCTTACCCTCTCCCCCCTGGCTTCCCAAGGCCTGCTCTTTGCCTCCTGTGATCCAGCCACACTGAGCTAGCTCTTCCCTACATTCTGCAGCTCCATGAGCTAGAACAGAGGGCTCGAGGAGTGGAGAGCCTATCAGAGAACTTCCAGGTGTTTTTGTCTCAACCTGATGGTCTGCTTCATGATCCCTTAGATCCTGGGAAACTGCAGTGAAAACTTTCTTACTGTCAGCATTAAAAACAGAAAAAACAAAACAATGAGTATTTGGAGGGGGAGAAGCTGTCTCTAAGAAAAATTTTTGGGCCCCATTGGAACCTCAGATTGTGGCAGTTTGTTGAAGGATTTCCATTCCATCTCTGCCTTTAGGTGTTAATTGTGGGGGTCGATACTGCAGCAATTACATAATGTTTACTGCAGCCACCACATATCCGAGGCTTAAGTGTTGTTAAATGTCACTTTCATTCTCTCCGGTGTATGGGGTATAATTATATCTGGTTCACTACCTTTTTTGTGAAGGAGGCGGATGCTTTTAGGCTGAAGGGAGTGTGGAAATACATTTTCTCCAAACTTGCAAGAGCCGTTATTTCCGGAGAGGCCCTGGCTTGGAGGGAGAGGGCGTGACATGGCTCTTCATCATGGACAGCTTTGCATACTGGGAGTAGGGCTAGGGCTGGCTCCTCAGATGTGCAAGGCCGTGATGCTTCTTCCCTGCTATGCTTCTAGGGGGCTCAGGATCAAACCTGGAGGCAGAGTTAGAAACACTGGGTTCAGTGTGATGGCCGTGGCCACTATGGGACAGTTGTCAACAGATACTGAAAGTGGCACCACACATAGGAAAGAGCATTGACTGCCAGCCACCCTACCTAGGTGTTTTAGATCATTTTTGACCCTCTGATTTCATTCCTATCCCCTTTCAAATGGAAATAATAAATCCTGCCTGATCTCCTTCAGTTACACTTAATTTCATAACTGTTTAATGAGCACCTGGTATGGGAGGATGCAACATATGTGTTATATGCAAACAATGTAGTATTTTATGTGGTTCCTGCCTTCTGTGAGTTTATACTCTACAGCAGAAATCAGCAGGTGATGATTTCATACAACCTATTAGCTAAGTTTAATTTTTAAAGGGTTGAGAAAAAAGAAAAAGAAAATAGAAAAGGCAAAAATATTTGCTGACTGCTTCTGTAGAGCTGTCTATTACAGTACCCACTGTGGCTATTGAGCACTTGAACTGTGGTAGTAAATCAAAATAAGCAAATAAAAATTGCATTAGAAGAATAAGGAAAATTTACAGATTGTAATTCAATAGTTGCATGAGAACAGAATGAAAAAGATCCCACTTTAATTTTTGTATCGATCACATACTAAAATGATAACATTATATATATGTATATGAAGTTAAATGTACTTTCGTAAACAATTAGATCTGCCTCTTATTTCACAAACATGACTTCAAAAGCTGAAAATCACATTTGTGGCTCACTTACTATTTCTGTTGGATAGCACTGGTCTAGGTGGAAGTTAGGTCGTGAGTCTAAATTCAGATCTGTTGTTGATTAATGTGTTGCTTGGGTAAATGATTTAGCAGATCCTCAAATTTCTGATTCTCAAAGACAAGATAGTAATAACAGCTAATGAATAGGGCTGTTTAGAAGCTCAAGTGAAGCCCTATACCCATAGCATTCTGTAAGGTAAAAGTAGTTATGCAAATCTAACTGGTTATTGTGGTTCAAAGACGCTTGAGAATAGAGCTAGTCAGCCCCTCCCCTGTCATGGACCCTTAAGAACCTGGGGCAGCAGTCATGCCTTTCATGGGTCCTGTGCCCCACTTCTTATGCAGTCCTCCGGGCCTCTTCCCTGCCACCTGACTACCAAGCCTTAAGGTGGCATTGGTTTGCAACATTTACAGTTGCTCCTTCCTCCTGGCGTACTTGCATTTACCTTGGAGCCAAAATCTTCAAAATCTTAATGAACACATTGTAGAAAAAAGACATTGCAGTAGAAGCCAGGAAGTCTGGATTACTGGTAATAAAAACCAAACAGTAACTAAGGTCTTGCTATGTGTTTTACATATGTCATTTCATTTATTCAAATAACGAAAGTCTGAGGACCCGAACTCTCCATTTTACAAATGAGGATATTGAAGCTTACAGAAGTAGATCGGCTTTCTCAGGATCTCTCAGTGGATAATTGGAGGTGCAGCCTTGGGCTGAACCCATCTTCTGACCTCAAGCACAGTGCTCTTCCCATGGCAATCTGGTCATTCAGGGTCCATTCACACTGTCTTTGGGCGGAGAGTGAGTCAGATAAACCTGTGGTGCTATTGGGAAGTGTCAACCAGGTGTGGTGGAAATGGTCAAGAAGATTAGATTCTGTCCCCAGAGCCACCTTGTACTGATGGGCCAGGTCATGTTTGTCACAGGCCCTTGCCACTCTCACCCACAGGTCAGGAGGCCCTGTCACCTCTCAGGTGCTCTCATTTTAGGAGTTATGTGAGGCCAGTGGCAAGAACTCACTATGCCAGCCCTGGGATCCACTGTCCAAGGTCATCAGGAAAATTATTAAAAACGAAGATTCCTGGGCCTCCCTGTGGAATATCTTCTTTTAAAAAATTGAATTCTTTATTGGTACATTTTATATACAGCTCACAATCACACACAACATTGGGGAATTTGTACCAGCATGTGACACAGGTCAATTCTCATTTTTACCCACATCCCCCTCACTCCCTATATACATGCTCTTTTATTTTTTTCCAAATCATATTTATCCTTCCTCTCATTACATACTGGAATATCTTCTTTGATGTGGAAGAGAGGTGGCCAGTTCTTCAAAGTCAGCATGTTTGAAGCACTTGTTTCCACTGTATTTCTCTCATCTCTTTAACTGAGGGGCTAGTCTTGGCAGCACTAATTTTGAAATATAACTGGATTCCATACTTTTCACACCCTACTGGCTGCCATCACTGCCCAAACCTCCCTATGGACCCTGCAAGACCCAGTGCAGCTAGAGGCTGATAGCTCCCAGGTCATCCTGATTCTGCCATCATGCATTACCCCATTCCTCAGTTCATCAGCTGGGAAGTGGTGATAACTAAAAGGTATCTTTTGTTGTTAAAGGAGTGTGTAAATTAATACATGCTAATATGTGACACAGTAAACCCTTACTAAATAATGCAGATAATAGAGTGGCCTATAAACCTTAATTCAAAATCACCAAGTGCCTTACAACCTCCTACCCCCAGGATGAAACCCAAAGTTTTCCATGATCTAGGAGGCCCTATAGGGTCAATGCTTTTTTTTTTTTTTTTTTTTTTTTTTTACCTTGTTACTCACACTTTCTCTTACAGATTTCTCTTTGCAGACTGGTCTTCTTGCTGTTTCTCAAACAGAGCATCCTGGTTTCAGAATCTTTATATTCACTCTACCTATCTGTGGTCTGGCATCCTATTACATATCTGTTTAAATTGTCTGTCTCCCTCACCAGGCTGCGAAGTTCACGAGGATAGGATCTGGAGACACACATTGCTTTTGCACCAGATTTGTGTGCATTAATGAGTTACACGGAAGAGTAAATATTGCTGGAGATGCAAGTTGCCCTTTTGTCTTCCCTGTCAGGAGTGGTAGAGGCCATTTATTATCTTCTCACTTCCCTTATGGACTCACAGGCAGGAGGCTACTGTAGGTGCTGCTGAAGGTTCTACATACACCTGAGTTTTCATTTGATCACTAGATCTCTCTCTCTGAAACCTGGCCATCTGTATTTAATGTGTCTGGGGAGTGGGCTAATTAAGCACGGAGTGAGGTGGCCTTTTACAGGCATGCTGGTTTAGCATTTTCTCTGTGACCCATGGAATCTCTTCCCATAGGAAATAAATTTGAATTCAGTTCCTTGAGCCATGAAAGAGCAGATACCACCATTTATCTTTCTTGTTCCTTCCCTTGCTTTTTAGCCCTTCTCTCCTGTGGCTTCTTCCATTGGGCTGTTACTGAAGCTCACAAAGCCTTTCTTAGTGTATGGAGATCATACCATCTATCTGTTTCATGGTTATGGTTGAGATTTGGTGTATCATTTTGCTAAGTTTTTATCAAACATAGTGCCTGGGGTGATAGGCACAAATATCTACCCACTAATAGGTTCACACTGGCCAATCAGACTAATGCTGGCTTGGTCCTGGAGCAGAGGGCATCCCTGAAGTCGCTGGAGTATGGGGAGTTCTGAGGGGTCTTGGAGGGAGCAATGAGCAGCTACTAGTGATGGAAACTTTTATGGGGCTGAGAGAACTGGCTGTGTATGATCAACGTGATGTATGTCAGCGTGGTAACAATGAGTGTGCTTCTGTTGCAGAGTACTGGCTAATAGTAAGCAGTCCTCTTGCCTCATTCCTTGGACATGAATGTCAGGCAGCAAAGAATGAAGAGGCTCCAGCACCCACACGTCTACTACAACTTTGGCTCTCTTTACTTTGTTCTTTGTCCCTGATTCTGGCCTGTATCTGACTTCCCTGCTGTGGACCTTCAGATTACTGTTTCACTTGAGTCTGCCCTTCTCCATTATGTTTGACAGTCACCACCATCCTCCATGCCACTGACCTATCTTCTTGGGACAAGTTGGTCTGTTTCTTCACTCAGCCTCTGGGACTTCAGGGCCCCTCATGGAGACCTTTCTTGTGTTTGCCTTGGCCCTGGGATCCTCTGATATCTGCTTTAAAATTTTAAGCTTATCCAGCCTCATGAAGAAGAAGGCTTTGCCTCACTAGACAGGGTCACTGTGAAATGTACATCCTCTGAAGAGTTTTCTCTATAACCATTACTGTCTAAATGGAAAAATGAAATACGCAGCTGCACCTGCTCTTCCCTACTCAAACCAGGACAGACATAAGTGCTCTAGGAGCTCAGAAGAGAGTATCCCGTGAGGGGCCCCTTATTAAAGAGTCAGTCAGGTCTCAGAATGATGATTAGTTCTGCTCTTTATTGGTCGCATCTTTTTATTTTGGGCAGGCTACATTTTGTGAAGTTTCTTCCACTGTGAAAAAAATGCTTCAGTCAGGATAAAATCAAATGACGTTTATCAAATGTGTGACATAGGACCTGTCATGTTGTCAATGCTTAACAGTGGTGCTTAGTTGTATCATTTTTGTTTCTTCCATAAGAAGAAGGGTTACATGGTGGCAGGATCATAAGCTTAAGATCTGAGTTCAAGTGCTTATTCTATTAGCAAAGAGCTGTGGGTCCCAGGTTGGTAGGGTCCCTCCTCATGCCCTGTGCTGTCCTCAAGGAGCTTGTGGGAGGACTGAATGAAGTGAAAGGTCCAGTGCCCAGAGAAGTGGCTGGTATACAGTAGGCACTTTTCTTTTTGATGATTAATTTGTGGTCACAGTGACTTTCAGAGAAAACATAAACCCCCTTATTTGATAAGGAGTAATTTTCTATCTTCATTTTGTTTTGTAACCTGGCATAAATGTAAAGCAGACAACAGAATTATTGGAGGACTATTTTGTTTTTAGAAACACTAGATAAATTGGGTTACATATTTTATTGTTTCTGAGTACTGTGCAGTAATTTATTTCCCTTCTTTGAAGACAGCCAGAGTGCCTATTCCAACACCCAAAGCAGTGCTTTATTTTGTTCATGCTTGATGTGATCTGCTCACCCAATTTATGCCTTGTTCAAGTGAACTTACTTTAATACAATTTTAGTTGTTTTTAATGCTTTAAATTAATTATAGCCATTTCATTAGTTTCTCTGTCTATGCTGTTTCTATGTTTCATCTCCATGGCAACATTTCTTACAAAGATGAAAGTATGTGTGTGTGTTGTGTTGTGTGTATGTGTGTGGGTGCATGTGCATGGTTATATGCCTTTTATTGTTCTGAAGATTGACTTCAATTTACTTTTAAACTCTGAAATATCAATTCAGAGATAAGGGTTCTAGAGATGATAAGAGGTGGAAGTCGTTTATTACTTTACACTAAGAACAATGTTTGTCTTAGAATGATGATTATGACCTCTTTTTCTCTCTCCCTTTCTTCATCTTCCAGCCTGACTCAGAAGGCAACATGGGGTTAATGCTGAGGCTATTTAGTGCCATGTCTGGAATTAATATATTTATATTCACAGAACACTGCATGTGTCAGACATAGTCTTTTTAAAAAAGCAGTGTTATTTGTTTTGGTTCTTGTAGCCACCTCCTGAGCCTAGAGATACTATTCACACTTTACAGAAGGAGAAAAGGTACACAAAGGTTAAATAACCTGGAAAAATTTGTTCAACTAGTGAGTGATATGACCAGAATTAAATCTCAGGTTTTCTAATGTGAAATAACAGGTTCTTTTCACTTATTCACAATCTTACTCTTAACTCTGCTCTGTCCTTTGGCATATTCAATGTGTCCCATCCCCCTGAAAAAGTTTTGTTGAACTAATATGCCCAATATTTCCCCACTCCAGCCCCTGACAACTCTGTGTTTTAATTCTCTTCTCTGCATATTGTAATCTGTATCCACCCCTGGTCTTTTCCAAGAAACAATTCTAGGGTGGGCTGGTGAGTCTTGTCATGCTTTAATGCTTTTTGGACCCAACACAATACAGTAGTCCCCCAGTGGTGGGTACTGAGTAAAATATTGAACCAGTTTGGAAAGAATCACAGAAAAAAATGCAGAGGTGTTTTGGATGTTTACTCTAAATTGTAAAATGAGGATACTCTTTCAGCCCTTGTATTTTGCTAGCTTGTGTAGATTTTTTTTTTTGAAACAGGGTCTTGCTTTGTAATTCAGGCTGGCCCTGAGCTCACTATGTAGCCCAGGCAAGCCTTGAACTCAGCAATCCTCCTGCCTCTGCCTCCTCTGTGCTAGGATTACAGGCATGAGCCATGAGGCCCGGCGCTGTGGTATGTGGTACTGATTGCTGGTGGGTGTGAATCACTATGCCTGGTATTGTTGTATGTGGTTACCAGGGATCGAGCCAGGGACCTTGCACTTGCTAGGCAGGCACTGGAACCACTGAGCTAAATCTCCAGCCCATAACTTGTGTAGATTTTAGGTTCAATGTTCAGCTGTACATGGGAAAGTAAGTTAAAATTCAATCAAACCTATTGTAAAATTGGCTAATTTCCGGCACTGGAAATATAGGAGGTTTTACCTTTGAAGAATTTGAGATTATTGCATGTCATTTCAACAGAGTTGGCAACAGAATATGGCATCCTGGTTACAGAAGATGGTCTGATGTAGGAAATGGCAGGTCTGGGCTTTTCAGGTTTGGCTGTTTCATCAGGGAAGAAAGAGATTCCCAGGGGAAAAAGCCTGCAGAAAGCAGTTGTGGAAGGACTGGATCCAAGAGTATTTTTCTTATTTCCCTCTGCATCTCCATGGGTTCCATGAGCAGGTACTATCAGATTCCAAGAGGCTGCAGTTTGGTATTTTGAACAATTGCTCTAGCACATGCATCCTAGGAGGTGTGTCTCTAATCCCTTTTCTTCTTAGCTTGAGGCCAATTATGAAACCAACCTCCCAGCGTGCCTGCCTTGTTAGGAACACTACCTAGAGCTTCAGGATCCTGCTGGCTCCTGAGCTGTGGAGGGCAATCTCACTGCTATGTTCTGTGCCTCACAAAGTGTCTCTGCCACACTAGTGACCAGCTGCCGCTGTATGGCTGCAAACCTCCCACTGCCCACCCACTCCTTGCCTGAACACTTGCTCACCATCAAGCCCCTCTGACTTTTGCTGGGCTTGGAACATTTTTCAGGTACTCAGCACTGAGATAGGATAGTAATTGTCTTAACTGGTGTCACCAGTCTGGCTTCTGTACTTAGACTGATGGTGGTTTCTGTTCCTGGAGGTTGGTTTCATAATTCTTTACTCTTTGTGGGGGCACTGCACTTCCTGATGCAGAGGGTCTACTCTTTGGGCTTGATCTTGAGAGAAATGTTCTGGTGTGGCTTCCTGGGATGCTACCTGCTAACTGTGTTTCAGTCCTCTTACTATGGCTTGGTCTTTCCTGTCAAGAGTGAGTCACATGACATATCAGTTGTTTCACTGGAGAGAGAACTGGCCAGTGCTCCTGTGGCTGTTTCTCACATTTTCTATTTGAAGAAAGGGTGGAACATCTTCCATTCCTGAATCACCGGAATGACATTTCCAGTCATCAGTGTCAGAGACTTTGCTTATAAAGTGTGGAACAGTTGTCTTCAGATTGAAGCGTGGTGTTGACGTACACAATTTTGTCATCTATTAATCACCTTTTGAATATTTACTCTGTTCTCTGCTGTTGAGACAATATCCTAATAAACCAGCTGTGCCCAGATGTTGCCTCTGGAACTATCTGGCTTGTATTCTCAGCTTTGGAGCACTATGGACATAATCAGCAGTGGCAAGAGGTAGGAGCAGGAAGTATTCCTTTGAGACTGTGCTGGGGAGGACAGAGTGTTGTCTTTTTGGGGATTTTATTTTGCTTGTTTCTACATGTAGGGAAGGAGAGGGAAAATTCTGCTCCCACAAGGCTGTAGGAAAGCACTTTGTTCCATTTCTACACAAACCCAAGCAAGCACAGATGCATTACCACACATACAGAGCATGCATACACCTGCATACCTTACCTGCAAATGCAAACACAAGCACATACATATATACGTCTACAAGCCCACACTCATGGATACACACAATCGCACATACATATACTGGAACGTGGAAGAGTGCACATTTGGTGCTTCAGCACCCACTCTTCCCTAGGATGAACTCTGGGTGCCGAGGACCCCAAAGGGTGATGAGCCTGTGGCTAAAGTCACTATTCCTATGAAGCCCTAAATCCTGGTTGGCTCAGGGTTATCAGCAAGTGGAAACTTAGAGCATGGAATGTTTCCCCTTCCCCAGATACAGAGGGCAGGGCCAGGGGGGCAAGCCTGTGTAGAAGAAGAGCATAGGATTTGGGCTCCATCTGCTTCCCCTTCCAGAACTTTCCTTCCCACAAAATACTGCTTGCTTAGCACTAGGCATTATGGAGATCACAGAAGGAATATATGAAGAAATGTGAGCCTAAATCACACCAATTCTCGAATGAAAATGGCCTCTGCAGTTACCAGGAAACATGAGCACCTACGTGTGACCTTCATTCCTTCTGAGCTGACGTCCCTCACTAGTTTGCACTTCATCCTAGATGTTCACTTCATTCTTTCCCCTTGCCTTGAGGGGAGGCTAAGGAAATGGTGGTGGGCGGAGAGAGAATAAACTGAATGCCCAGGAGCAGAGACAGTAGCAGGACAGAAGGATTTCTAAAGCTAGCTGGCCATACATCTGGTCATGTTTTGTTGGGAGAGTCATATTCACTCAAGTTGTCTTGGCTTAAGGCCAATAGCATTCTCACGGTATCCTAATCTGGATGATAAACTATGGGATACTCCAACTGAAAGCCCAGTGTACTTGCCAATAATTTATAAAACTTAGTTGTGCTCTCTCTCAAGATATTCCCGTGTCTAAGAGCTTATATGGAATACTCCATATCCAGGCCCAGGGCCCAGCTCAGGTGGAGCATGGGCATAAATGATCTCAAGAGACCCTGGAGACTATCTCTGCCCCTTCTTCAGGAGTTCTCTATCCTGGGGGCATTTCTACTTTCGGAGCAGATTCTTGAAGCTTTCTGGGCATGTTGCTGACTCCAGAGAACCTAAGCAGGCAGTCAGATATTCTGGGTACAGTCTGTTGACCTAGTTAGCTTTCCTAGTAGTTGGCAAGTATCTGAGGGCAACAGGCCTTAGGGAACTAGGCCTTGGCCTTTGCATGGGGTCACTGTGGATGGAGTTCAGAGTTTGCAGAGAAAAACCAGAATTGTTTCCCCCCACAACAATTCACAGCTTTGTTGCAGCAGGGCTGTCTACTCTACCATATTAATAGAAAACAAACACATTGTTTTGCTGTGTTTGATTTCCGTGTTAGGCTGGAGTCTTTGAGGGTTGTTTAAAATTTAATAAGTGAGAATAAAATTAGGAGGAAAAAATATTCCTCAGGAGGATCTAGCTGCATTAGACTTGTTACTTCTGGCTCTGCATTTCCAGCAGCAGAAAACTCACCTAGTGGGCATGGCATGTGCTCGGCCTTGTTCCTTGTCTGTGGGAACAGAGTCCCCACCTTGGGAAGGCCGCACAGTCTCAACTCAGGTGGGACCTGATGCAGCTCAGACCAAGAGTGTTCCTAAGATGCTTCAGATGTGTTTTCTTCTCTGGAAGGCCTGATGACCACCTGTGGCCCTTCGAGTTTGTATACCTGACTTACAGAGCCCACTCTGCAAGCCACACTTCAGGTCTAGACCTGTGCAATTATAATGCAAAGCAAGTTAGTGTCCAGTGTGTAGAAGGGAAGCAAGAGGTTGCTGTGGAGCATGAGCATTGCAGCGGGGTCTATAGGAATGGAGAACTGTTGCTGGCAGAGGCAGATGTGGGATCGTCCACTCCCAGCACCCCGTGAACGTTTCCTCTCTTGAGACTGTACCACCAGCCTGCATTCAGGGATGGGTGCATCACTGAGCCTGCTTGCTCTTGTTGTGATGACTCTGAAAGATTGTTTGAGCCTCAGAGCTCTCAGGAGGTCAGCAGAAGCTTTTTGGGGGCTGCACCAAGAATCTTTCCTCCTTCTCAAGCCTGCTTCCTTGCCTTTTGTAGTGATGGTTGCGCAAGCGTCGTCTGACAAAACTGCTGCACTCTAACCTCTTGTCTGGCTCTGCTTTGCAGGAAACCAGCCTACAGCAGCACCTCACTTTGTCCAAGTTGATCAGGTATCGCTTCCTGGAAGAAGTGCCGTTTAAGCTGATACCTGAAGGATGAGTAAGAGTCAGTCTTGTGCCTGCCGTGAATCTGGCGGGACAGGGGGATATCAGTTTCAGAGAGGGGAAGAGAAAGTGTACAGCTCAATAGCAAAGTGAAGCCAGCATGCAGTGGGGAAGGGGGTCAGGCAGGAGGCTGGGCATTCTTCTGAGCTGTGATGGAGATTCGAATTTTAAAGAGCTTGGGTTATCACTGAAGGGTTTTAAGCAGAAAAGAAGGTCACATGATTGATTTATTTTCTATTAAAAATCCTAATAAAAGAGATTAAAAACAAGCAAGGTTATGTACATAGGGTATGGGGGTTGTAGATAGGCTGGGAAATGGGAAAAAATGAGAATTAAGCCATGTCATGCACTGATACAAATTCTCAATATTGATTGTGATCATAATGTGTATATAAAAGGTACCAATAAAATCAACTTAAAAAAACAAGCAAGGTTATTATAGGAAGTTGAGAGAGATATAATACCTGAGTTGAAGTAGATGGAGGGAGGTCACTGGATTTGATGACATTTACTTAGGAGGAAAAAGCATCATTTGTCAGGAACTAAAGACACAGAGGGAGAGAAAACTGGCTTGTAAATGGGAAGATGCTGCTGCCACTTAGCAAGACAGGGAGTCATTGGAGGAATAGATATGGGAAGAGAGTGACTGAGGGGAAAGTGTATTTAGCTCAAAAGTGCTAAATTTGACTTCTCTTTAAGTCTGAGCTGAGCTTTTTATGTATCTAGATATAAAGCTTAAGAGAAAGCATAGGTTATTTAGTTCTCTGCTACCAAAGCTTAGTGACTTACAACAGCAATAAGCATGTATTATTTTACAGTTTCTATGAGTGAGAAGTTTGGGGTCTCTCATGGTTGCAGCCATCTGAAAGTCTAACTAGGGCTGAAGGACGTGCTTACAGGATGGAGGATACATGGCTGTCAAGTTGCTCCTGTTGGCAAGAGGTCTTGTGTTTTCACCTGTGAACCTTCTCATAAGGTTGTTTGCATGTCTTCGTGATATAGCAGCTGGCTTCCCCCAGAGAGAGTGATCCAAGAAAGTAAGAGAGCAATAGTAATGTCTTTTATTGGCCTAGTCTTAGACATCACACACTCTTACTTTGACCGTATTCTGTCAGTCCCACAGACGATCTTGATACAGTGATGGGGGCACTGCACAAGGGTGTGCACGCCAGGCTTTGGGAAGCACTGGACCTATCTTCAAGACTTGCTGTTGCAGTGGGAAATACACATTGGATGATCATTAGCATCTAGATGATATTTAATATCTTGGTAATAGAAAGATCAACTAAGAAATGTGCAGAATGAAAAGAGGGGGATTTGAGGGGAGAGCCCCGAGAAACACTGGCCTTTAAGGATAAGTGAAGAGAAACTAGGATTGTAGGTCTTCAGTTTGTCGGCAATTTGCTCTGGCTTGTGGCTGTTGAACCTCTGTGATAATTTATTCTGCTTTCTACTCTCACAAGTACCTTGGATAAGAGGAAAATTATGTGGCTGCTCTATGACAAAAAGCAACTAGCACACTTGAGGAAAACCAGGAGGATCCAATACCACATGGGACATTAAATATCATTATGAGGTGGTCACTGGGGATGTGAGCAGCAGATGTCTGAGCTGTGGGCATGGAAACCAGGTTTCAGTGGGTTGCGTGGAGTAAGAAGTGAGAAAAGAGTCGGGTGCTATTTCTAGAAATGTAAGCAACTATAAGAGTGAGAAAATGGGGCTTTGAGAGTGTGTGAAAAAGTTAGAAAAATTTTCTTCTAAGATTCTAGACTCTAGAAAATGTACAGTGATTGGAGACCTCACCCCTTAAAGCTGAAATGTAGCTAGAGATTTAGCTCAGTGGCTCTGTTGCCTGCCAGGCAAGCACAATGTCTGAAGTTTGATCTCTAGTACCAAAAACAAGGAAGCAAACAAAAACCCAGAAAAAAAGTTACTCAAAATTGAAATGTAAGAGCAAGTTGTAGAAATGGTTATGTATAACTGACATCCACCTGAAACCCTAAAGTTCGCAGGTTTATGTGGAGGCTGGTCAGGTGACCAGTGAGGGCTTTTTGGCTGGAAAGTAACATAACTTGGTATCAGAGTTGCTCCTGAGGCCCTGAGAGGTGCATCTAACATTGTGCAGAAGAATTAACAAAATTTCTCTGTGTATTTTAAAGTTTTAATTTATTCTTTTTTTTTTTTTTTTTTTTTTTGAGACAGGGTCTCGCTTTGTAGTTCAGGCTGGCTCTGAGCTCACTATGTAGCCTAGGCAAGCTTTGAACTAAGCAATCCTCCTGTCTCTGCCTCCCGAGTGCTGGCATTACAGGCATGAGCCACCACGCCTGGCAATTTTAATTTATTCTTTAAGTTCATTTGTAGTCTTACTCCATATTAAAGCAGTTGTCACTGAGGTAACATGTAATAATCATGGAAACCTAACACCCTACACCTGTTATCTTTTTTTATTATTTTTAGGCAGGGTCTCACAAGTAGCTCAGGCTGACTCTGAATTCACTATGTGGCCCAGGATGGCACTGAACTTGAGGTGCCCTTGTTAACATCACAGGAATGCACCACCATGCACGGCCACCCTGCCTTTTTTTAAAAAAATACATCCTGTTAATATTCAGTTGAATCTAATGTATCTATGTTTGGTATATATGAGTATGAAGTCATTTATTTGGAATAGAAATCAGGGGTATCTGGCATCAAGTTATAAGAATAACTCCCCCAGATTGATAGGAGTTGAGTACTTAGTTTCAATGGGCAACAGCATGAGCCAAAATGCTCCTACTTTATTCTTCGTCCCAGAAGTGAGAGAAGAAAACTGGAAGTGTGGTTCCAATAGAGAGCGCTCAGACCCAGACATTTGGGCCTTTTGGTGATGAACTGGCCCCCAGACAGAGAGGAATTCTTATTATGAGAAGGTTGAGCTCAGTGGTAGAGCATGTGCTTTGCATGCATACAGCCCTGAGTTTGATCCCCAACACCAAAGAAAAGAAGAAAATGAGATCTTGTGGAAGTGAGCTATATTTGCTCATACCTCAGAAAATGAGGATATGGTATAGCAGCTCTGGAGGAGAGAGACTTAAGGGCATTTAAAGGACCCACATCTCTCTGTACCCAGGAAACAAAGTGGCTGTTCTATTCCCCACCAGTGAACTGAAGCCCAGATAGGGGATGGCTTTTTGGCTTCCAGCTGACTCCATAAGAAAATTTCCACAAGAAAGGATCCAGTTCTAGGAAGCCCTGGGAGGTCCTGAGAGGGGAGGAGGCATGACATTGGGTGTGAGGACTTGCAAAGAGGGGGCTTGAGAACCAGGGGCAAAGAAGTAAACCTCAAAGGGATGACCTTGTTTTCTGTGCCACTGTGTGATGCAAAGGGTAAGTGAAACAGCTACAGTTTCCTCATGTGCCCTCTAACTGCTAGGATGCTTTTACTGAAGGAGAGGCAAACTCTTTTGGGATATAGGCGTGTGCAGTTCTGTTAAGGAGGCTACTGGCCTGTAGGTGATAAGAGAGGCCTTCTTTGTCTTTCCTCACAAGACAATGAACTTGCAGCACAGTCGCGGAAGAAAGATGGGTTCATCCTAGGAAGTGTTGCTCCTGTCCTGAGAGTCTGGGAGGCTGACTGCTTGCACACCCTTTCCCCATAGATTTTTCATGTGTCTCAAATATATACAGCAGAGGGAAGAAAATAGCCTCCCTCATGACCTTGAAGGGACACGTAGCTAGGTATCAACATCTACTGAGAGGACACCCCCAGCAACTTGTGTATGTGCCAGAAAGAGGTCACATAAGACACTGGCATATCTACTACCTTGTTGGTGCCAGAGAGGGGCCAGCTTTGGGCTTGTCCACTCCTGTGCGGCTTTGGCTTTGGTGGCACACATGGGCACATAAATCCTTAGCCCTTTGGATAGAGTCTGGACAGATTGGTGGCCTCACCACTCCTCACAGTGGCTGCCATTGAGCACTGTGTAGCAAATTTCTGGCAAGGTGTCAACTCTTCCTGGCAGCCTTATAATTTAAAAACAAATTGATATGCTATAATTGCTAATGTCTGGATTGTTTGGCTCTGACAGGAATTATCTGAAGGCAAACAGCTTGGTCCAGCTGGGGGAGGCTGTTTCTTGACAAATATGCTTTGCTAATACAAGGATGCCTTTGCATTCTAAGTCCTTCCTCATTTTATGGCAGGATGTAAATTCTGCATAGGGTATCTTTTTATGATTCCTTTTCTGATGCTTGAATTTTGAATTTTATTTCTCCCTAGAGAAGTGCTGGAATCATCCAGCCATCCTCCTCATCAAAGTTATGGGCAATTTGACCTGCCATTTAGCCATTTCCTGGAGCTGGTTGAGTGATTCTTGGGACTCTTTCTACCTCGAAGACAACACAGTGTATTATTGCCCATGCAGATGAGGATGGCATGGAGACCACTGGCTTGAGACTCATTGCCCTTGTAAATGTTAATTCTTCCTCCAGTGGACTGCTGAAGGTTTTAGCAAGTCCACAGACTCTCAATGGGGCCTGGGCTCCTCCCCCTAAGCAACTGATTTAATTTTTTAATTTTTTTTGAGACAGGGTCTCGCTTTGTAGTTCAGGCTGGCCCTGAGTTCACTATGTAGCCCAGGCAAGCCTCAAACTCAGCAATCCTCCTGTCTCTGCCTCCCAAGTGCTGGGATTACAGGCGTGAGCCACCATGCCCAGCACAACTGATTTATTTTTAAAGAGCAAAGAGGTTCAATAGACAAATCACAAGATATGTGATAGAAATGCCCAAAGACTCGATATGTTACACAGGTCTCTTTAGAGCCCATATTGATAGAGAAAAGCACGAGCTGACCCTACCTGTAGTATGCTCCCAGGGGTGTTCATTTGCAAACTCTTTACTGAGCACCCGTGGTGTGATGGGTGCAGCAATGGTGGCTAGATTTTTCTGTTGGTGGTGAAATGGGCCTTTGTTAGATTATTTCATCAGAGCACTGTAAGTGCTTGGACTATAGGCATGTCTCAGGGAAAGAAGGGTGGTTTAGTCATAGCAGTAGGTGTTGCTGAATTCCTGTCATCTGACAGATATTATGCTAAGACGTGGAATCTGAGCTGTCACATTCGATACAACAACCCGATATGGCAAGTGTCATTCTACCCATTTTACAGACAGCAAAGCCAGACTTTAGAAAAGTATATCAAGCAGCAAAGAAGTAAGAGGCAGAGCAGGTATTCAGTCAGGTGTATGTGATGCTGCTGCTACCTTTCTCATATCTCTGACTTGTGGAATTATTGGCTTCGGATCCCTGAGGAATTCCTACTTTGGGCCAGAATAGGCTAGTCTGAGATATTTCCACTCACAAAATGAGTTATTCTTGTTGCTGAAACAAAATACCTGACACTCACAAGTTAAAGGAGGAAAGGTTTATTTTGGCTCACAGTGTGTAGCGGGTTCAGTCTGTAGTTGGCTGACTCCAAAGCAGGGCAGCATGGCAGAGGGTTATAGCAAAGAGAAATAGTTCATAATAAGGCTGGAAGAAAAAGCAACAAGCATCCTGCCTTCTGTCTTTCCCTTTATATTCTATCAAGGGTACAGACCAATTATTGGTTTGTGCCAACCACATCCAGGGTAGGCCTTCCATTATCCATACTCAGAACTATAATAAACTAATTTAGTTATCACATATCCTTAATCCAAGTCTCACATACCCTCGATCCAACTACCACCAAAATGTCTCATCTGTAAGTGCATGAGGCCTTGGGAGGTCATCTAGTTATAAGTCATAACTTTGGGGTTGAGGTTGGACTTGACCTTGGCTTCCAGAGCTGCCATTCCACTCTTACTAGCCAGAAGCCTCAACAGGAGATTGGAAATTGGTGGCAATTTAATGGAGGAATTTTGCTGAGATTGGAACTAGTTGGAAAGAAGAAGCAAACTAAGAGACCATCTTTGGGTTGGATCTAAATAAAGAACTGCTGAAGTACTGAATTTTTTCCCTCTCCATTTTGTTGTTGACTTTGAAGGAAGTTGGCTCTCTAAAGGAAGTGTTTTTGGCTGGAGAAAGAGTTTTTCTTCGGTTTGTCTTCTGTGTAAACAGGAGGAACATGAAGCACAAATGTTACACTGGTTCTTATTGACTGAAATTCTAACACATTAAACGGTTTTTCAGTTGGCCAGCTTTGTCATCGCATGGTTGCCATGCAGCTAATCATGGGGAGGCTGTGCCCAAGGTGGCAAACCCTTCTTGACCCTTGTCCCCTTCGTCTCTTTTGTCTCTCTGTCTCCCTCTTTGCTCTCTCTCTCTTTTTCTCTGTCTCTCTTTCTCTATCTCCTTGTCTCTTTCCCCTTCTCTGTCTCCTTGTCTCTCTCCCTTTCTCTAGTTTTGAGATATTTCCACTCACAAGGTGAGCTATTCTTGTTGCTAGAACAAAATACCTGACACTCCCAAGTTAAAGGAGGAAAGGTTTATTTCCCTCTGTTGCTGTCTCCTTCCCCTCTCTATATGGATATATTCTTGTTATTTTTTTATGGGCTGCTTTGTAATCCTATCTCTTTCTCTTTGTATCTCTCCTTTTTAAATTAAAATTTCCATAACCCTTGCCCCCCCTGCTGTTTTTAACCTGGGATTCCACAGTAAATAGAACAGAGACCCCAAGCTCAAGGAATTTACAAGGGGGTGACCCCCCACCCCAGGTCTTTTCATGTCTGGTCTGTGTCAGTGGCCGGGTACAGCTGACAAGTGTCAGGGGTGCTTTTGTCACACCATCCCACGGACCTGAGAAGGAAAGAACAATACATTTTGTGACCCAAGCCCTCAGGAATCCATCTCTTACTTGGCCTCTTGAGAATTGTGGTTACTGTTTTATCTCAGGGCAGAGTCTCTCACCTTGAGACCAGTGTGTGAGCTCCAGTGGCTGGAACAGCAAGCCTATGTGTATTGGAGACAGGTTTGCAGCTTTTTCTGTCATCTTAGTGTTGACTGTGAGCCAAATAATTTCAAAAGTAACCTACCTAGACAGTGGGTAGATAGTCTTGTCACTTAGAACAGAGAATTCAGTTAAGGATGTGAGTTCTTGGTGATGCTATCTCCCTGGAGCTTTCTTAACAACAAAACAACAGTCTTTTGTAACCTTTCAATTTCTTTGTTTTCAAAAAGATTTTAAAAATACAAGGTCTTGTTTAGGTTTAGTTCACGTTCAAAAAACAAAATTACTGGATTTATTATGTACTAGGGAAAGTATGGAGTTATTGTATTTATTATGTATTCTAGGGAAAGGATGGAGTTATTGTAGCTTTACTTGTTTTGCTATATGCTAAAAGTGTAGAGTTGAGAAAGAGCTAAAATTTTCTAGAGTCAAGTCTTTGGCCCTGACCCCTGTTGCTTTGTCTGTGATCTTCTCTGTCATCCCATCAAGAACTCATATATAGTGGCACCTTGGTTTAAAAACTTACAATTCATGAAACACATTCTGTGACCAGAATCATGGAAATCATTAAGTTAATTCATTCATCCAGTCGTTCCTTGTATCCCTTCCCTCTCCAAACACCATGCAACGGCACTAAGTTCTGGAAACTTGAAGGTGAATGAAATATACCATTTCCTTGTCCTCAATTTAAAAACCAGAAGTCTAGAAAGACACACACTGAACAGGCACACAGAGTGCTGGGGTGGCAGAAATGAGGCTAATGGAGATTGCTCTGGTTTGGTAGTGGTTATGGAAAGTTTCACAGAAGAAATGACATCCAAATTGAGCTGAGGGAGGGATGCAAACCCAGCAATATGAAGGAAGGTTGGGTAGAATGTTATAGGTAGAGGAACCAGCACAGTCAGGGACCCAAACATTAAATGCAAGGGCAAAGCTGTAGCAAACGAGAGCAAACTAGTGTAGCCAGAATAAAGAAAGAGAACAGATTAAGAGAGTAGTTTCTATGGCAGCCCACCTATATATATTTTTTTAGATCTTCCACCTATAGCCTCTAACTTTTTCACATATGGCCTCTACTCTCAGGGAGATAAAACCCTGATGAGATTTATTAAAACACACACATGTACACTCATCTATCACCTATGACTTTCTTCTATTTCCATATCTGGTTTTGAATCTTTAAACAGGAAACAAAACAGGCAGCTTTGGATAGCTCCTGGTTTGGAGTCAGTTGTAACTTTGCCTTCTCTGCTGTCTGCCCCCATGGCTGTTCACTCGGTAAAGTGATCACCTTTTGAGACTTTGCTCAGGGGTTTTTCAAGTTTGCTTTCACTTATATCAAACTGAGTTCCAAAATGGCAGGTACCATGACTAATTCTCTTGTGAACCAAGTGCAGGGTCTAGCACACAGCAGGTAGTCAATTCATGTTTTGTGATTGAAGAATGAATGGATAGATGGATTAGAGGCTAATTAGTGTTGAATTTTTCAAAACAGATATCAATATGAAGCAGAGTGAGACCAGCATGAAAGCGGGAAGAGCCACAGCAGGAGCTGTCACCATTGTTCAGGAAACAGGTTCCTTCTAATGCCACAGATTTCATGGATGTTGGTATTACAAGTGGAAAATATATTCAATCCATATTTCTCTCCAGATTTCAGCAGGTCCCCTAGTTATACACACTTGACTTACACATATTGAATAGCATGAAGATAGTTGCACAAGAATCATAATTACATTTTCAAGGCCTAGGAAAATTTGTGCTACCGATCAACAAAGCAGTTCAATATAATGATGACTATTGGAAAGACAGAAGACTGGAGTTAACATATCCAAAGAGGAGGTCTTTGTTCCTAACAGTTTCTATTACTTTGACCTCTCACTGTTTTGGCTCATATTGTCTTACTTTTATTTGATTTTATATATTGTGATGTTGCATTGTGGTATGTTACATTATGTTGTTTTGTGGTAGATTGCCTCTAGGAATATCCCTAATAATGCCTGATTCTTGCTGTTCATGCTTTCTTTTATGTGTTCCCTTTCCTTGAGAGAGGACTGGGTATTATGTCCTATTACTAATCAATAGAAGTTGGCAAAAGTAATGACATAACACTTATCCAGTTAGGTTATTTAAAAAACACTGTGGTTCTGTCTTAGGCCTCATTCCTTTATTCTCTAATGCACTTGTCCTGGGAGAACTGTCATGCTGTGAGCTTCCCAGTGGAGAGATCTGCTTGGCAGGGAACCAAAGAACACAGTCAAACAACAGTAAGCAACAAATAGAGGTCTTCAGTCCAACAGACCATGAAATGCCAACCATTTTGTTAGAGAGTTTGGGAGTGGATCCTTCCCTGTCAGTCCTTCTGTTGAGCCTGTAGCTTTGGCTGGCCCCATAATTACAGCTTTGTGAAAGAGCTTGAGCAAAGATCTTTGGCTAAGTTACATTTAGATTCTGGACCCAAGGAAATGGTAAGGTGAAAAGTATTTAATGTTTTAAGCTTCTAATTTTGGGATAATATTTTTATACAGAAATAGATAATTAATATAAGTGGTGGTACCATTAGTGAGTGATACTGTAAGAATGCCTGAAATAAGAAATGTTTTAACTGGCCAGTAAATGAAGCTTGGGAACACTTGTGAAAATCCAAGTTGAGGGCTGGAGATTTAGCTCAGTGGTTCCAGTGCCTGTCTCACAAGTGCAAGGTCCTGAGTTCGATCCCCAGTAACCACATACAATGCTGGGCGTGGTGACTTATGCCCACCAACAATCAATACCACATGCCACAGTGCTGGACGTGGTGGCTCATGCCTGTTATTCCACCACTCGGGAGGCAGAGACAGGAGGATTGCTGAGTTGGAGGCTTGCCTGGGCTACATAGTGAGCTCAGGGCCAGCCTGAACTACAAAGCAAGACCCTGTCTTAAAAAAAAAAAAATTCCAAGTTGAACAGACTGTTAATAAAAATCCAAATCTCAGTAATATAGAGATATAAAGGAAGTGAAAACATAAACTGCAAATTAGAGGAATGGAAATATTTGTTGGGCAATGGCAGAAACTTAATATTTTGCCTTTAATAATATGGTGTAGGAAATATGCCTAATGAAATGGATAAGCTAGCTAAAGAGATTTCCAAGCAAAATGTTGTGGTGCTGCCTGACTTCATCTTGTTGCATACAGAAAAATGTAAAAGGACAGAGATAAAGTGAAAGGAGTGCCTACAAATCAAGAGAAGCCAGAACTTGAATTTGAAAATTCCCAATATCTCTAGGTGGCAAGGAATATGCAATAATTTCAGAGATTCTTTTGAGCAAATATCAAATCTAGGGCATTTCTAGGATCTCTTCTCATATGAGCTTTCAGGTAGGACTGGAACGCCAGTGGACTTCTTGTACTCTTATGAAAAACTCTGAGCAGAGGCATGCATCTAAGCAGTAGCCAGAATCCCAGCTATTCAATCTATGGAAAAACGTTTTCTGTGTTTTTTTTTTTTCAAATAGCTAAATCTTTTTTTTTAATTGAATTCTTTTTTTTTTTTTTTATTTTTGAGACAGGGTCTCGCTTTGTAGTTCAGGCTGGCCCTGAGCTCACTATGGTGCCCAGGCAAGCCGCCACAAACTCAGCAATCCTCCTGATTTTGCCTCCCAAATGCTGGGATTATAGGCGTGAGCCACCACGCCCAGCATTGTGGTATGCGGTGTTGATTGTTGGTGGGCATGTCTCCACACCCAGCATTATATGTGGTTACCAGGGATCGAACTCAGGTCCTTGCGCTTGCGAAGCTGGCGCTGGAACCACTGAGCTAACCCTCTGGCCCTTAATTGAATTCTTTATTGGTACAATTTATATACATCTCAAAATCACATATAACATTGGGAAATTTGTACCAGTATATGACACAAGTTAATTCTCATTTTTACCCATATCCCTACTCACCCACCCCTCCTCCCCCCTTTATACATGCTCTTTTATTTTCTTTCTGTATCATATTTATTCCTTCCCCTCATCACATTCCCACACCAAGTTTCCTGTAGAAATATTCCACTCTATAAAAGCTGTCCTACTTTCTAGAACTCATTTGCATCTACAGGTGTTCATGCCAAAGAGAAGATCGGAAATTGTCTATCTGTGATCTATTGATTTCACTTATTAGTATATCCTCCAGGTGTCTCCATTTGCACCTAAATGGATCGATCTTGTCATTCTTTATGGCAGAGTAATACTCCATTTTGTAAAAAAAACGCCACATCTTCTTTATCCACTCTCCAGTTGATAAACATTTGGGTTGTTTCCAAGATTGAGCTATCACGAACTGAGCTGCTATGAACAAGGGTGTACATCTGTCTTTCCAATGTGAGTTTTTAAATTCTTTTGGGTATATTCCTAGCAGGGGGATAGCAGGGTCAAATGGGACCCCTAATCCTAGTTTTCTGAGAAATCTCCACACAGATCTCCACAATGGTTGCACAAGTCTGCAATCCCACCAACAGTGGAGAAGGGTTCCTTTCTCCCCACAGCCACGCCAGCATTTATCGTTGGTTGATTTTGTGATCGCGGCCATTCTTTGTGGAGTGAAATGGAATCTCAATGTTGTTTTCATTTGCATCTCTCGAATGACCAGAGATGTTGAACATTTCTTCATATGTTTCTTGGCTGTTTTGACTTCTGCCTCTGAGAAGTGTCTGTTCATTTCAGTTGCCCATTTTTGAATTGGGTCTTTAAACTTGGGGAGGCTGATCTGTTTGAGTTCTTTATATATTGTCGATAATAGCCCTTTGTCTGATACACAGCTAGTAAAGATTTTTTCCCATGTTGTTGGTTGTCTTCTAGCAGTGCCAGCGACTTCTTTGGCTGTG
>PVIC010010338.1:0-34209 GCA_004025085.1 Thryonomys swinderianus | reverse complement strand
ATTCTATGTGGTTACTGGGGATCGAACTCAGGACCTTGCACTTGCGAGGCAGGCGCCGGAACCACTGAGCTAACCCTCTGGCCCAATTTTTTTTTTTTTAAGGAATGTTGAGGACGTGGCTTGGTGTAGATGCCCTGGGTTCAACCTCTAGTACTGTGAGCTGTATTTGGCTTGGACTTGAAAGAGGAGGTATGGTTTGCTGAGGGGGCAAGGCGAAGGGTTTTAAAGTAAACAAGACAGCAGGTCCAGCCCTGCTCAAGTATCTGGTGATAGTTGGGCAGTTATGGACTATTTACTATTTTAACTTTTGCTGGGAAGACCTTGGTCTGGCAGCTCCAACCTTTCTTCCATCCCTGTATCCTCATCATCTGCAAGTCCAAAAGCATGTTTGTGAAGTAGACTAATTATGTCCTGAGGTGGTTCTGATATAGGAAGCTTTGCAGTTTGGGGCTATTAGAAACTGAAGGTCCCATCGACCTCATGTTTACCACCTTTTCTGCCCATTTTTCCTCCTTCCCCATTTGCCAGTGGGCTCCTTCAGACTGTGTGCTTACCTTGTATTGTAATGGCCTCTCTGCATCCCCTTCACGGCCCGGATTGTGACATCCAAAGCGTGAACCCTACCTACTGCTTGTGTATTCTTGCTCTAACCCATACCTGACCCACATAGTAAGTAGCTGCTCAGTAATGGAGCTGAGTACAGGAATGGATGTGCCGTGATAGCGACCCACTGTCACCACAGTGGGTCAGACCTCTCTCTTCTGTCTTCTGTAGAGTAGGAAGAGGGACACAAATTCCCTGTCAGAGTCGCACCCCAGCCCTGATCTCTCTCGACTTTATCCGGGTCGAGGGGGAAAAGGCCTTTGTTGATTGTTTTGAAGTGCCTGTGGCCTGACGTGTGATTGACCTTTGTACCTTTATACACTGACCTGTAGTGAGCAGTGCTTTCTAATGTTGAGGGAATTGTGAACTATGTGGACCGAAGCAGCTTGGAATGATTGTAACTTAAGACTACTGTGAACAGGCTCGCCATACTGCGGCCCATGATTGCTGTGACCCAACGGTGTTCGTGACCTACAGAGGTCTTGGCCAGTGATGGGAGCCCTCACCATTTGGAGATCGTTGATTGTAGCTGACAGCTGAAGTTATCCATCTGCATTATGGCTGGGAACTGACATCTGTGGGCCTAGACTTACTCTGGGAATGGTGTTGATGTGTGTGAAGTATTCTCAGGTTTTGATTCATAAAATATTCTCTCCATGCCTCCAAATGACACTGTCCCACTCGGCCTCATCAAACAAGGTCCGGGAAAGGGGACTAGGTAGGATCAGTTCCTAGAAAACGATCTGAAATTCATCGCAGCATTTGGGTTGAGCTGTTGTAGCCCTGGTCACAGCGCCCCCAAAGACTGCCCTTCAGTCTGGCCCCCACCCCCACACCCCCCAGCGCGCCTGCCTGGAGGCGGGGCGGTGCTTGGCCCTTTGTTGTGGGCCCCAGTTTCCCAGGGCACCGCGCGGCTCTGGGTGGGGCTATGCAGATGAGAACTGGGGGGCGGGGCGGCTTCAGCGTCGGTGGCAGCCGGGGAGGGTCAGTTGGAGGCAGGCGCTCGCTGAGCCAGGAGGAACCCAGTCGGCCCGAGGCCTGACAGGGACTTAGCCCGCAGAGACCGGCCCGCGCGCGCGCGCGCGACCCCACACCCACCCACTCATCCACCTACCCACTCCCTGCGCCGCCTCCTCCCACCCTGAGCTGAGCCGCCGAGGATGATAAACACCCAGGACAGGTAACGGCCCGGACCAGGCTCCCCGCCCCCATCCTCCCCCGTCGGCTCCTGAGGGGCCTCCCCCCAGAAACAGCTACCCCTACCCCTCACACTGGGGTCTGTCTCTGCTTCAGCCAGCCCAACCCCGAAACTGGGCCTTCTTCCGTCCCTTAGCCCCCTCCAGCCCAGCCCATCCCCCTCATCTGGGCGGCCTCACACCCTAGAGACCCCCAAACCTGGACCCAGCCTTCCACTTGGGTCCCCCTTTTACTTATGCCCCTCCGAACGATGCCCACTTCCTCTTAGTGGGCTTTCTCCCATAGATCCCCCGAATTGGTTCTCATCTTCACCAAATCTTTCTCACTACCCCTGTAAGTCACTGAACCGCTCTGGATTTTGAATTCAGTGAAAACTGCACCCCCAGCCAGACTCCTCTGTCGTCATTGCCCCGTGCCCCTCGCTCCATCCTTCAGTTCTCAGCCTGACCCAGGACCCCACTCATGCCCCTTAATCAGGCCTTACAGCCTTTGTAGGGTGCCTAGTCTTCCAGATTCATCTCTCCTTTCTGTCTCCCTCCCTCTCCTCCTCCTGTATCCCTCTTTCAGTTAGGCTCCATTTTTCCTGTCTCCCAATGTCATATTTTTATTTTTCAAACACTTTGGACCTGATTTCTCTCCGTCATCCTGTTCCCCTAATAGTGCCCTCCCAGCACTTTGTAAACACCCTACCTTAAGCATTATCTGCCAACTGGTCCTCTTACCCTTTTCATCTTATTTGAACCCCATTTTTAAGATTAGATCATAGAACCTTCTTTCTTTGAAGGCCTGTAAGAGCTACCCCTCGTTTTGCACCTCAGTGCGTTCACACAGTCTGTGGGCCTGGACACATTCCTAAGCAAGTTTCTTCCCTCTCCAATCCCAGTGGCCCCCCGAATTGGAGAGAGGCTGCACATCTTTCTGAAGTGAGCACTAGAGATTTCCAGACGTGCACAGCCTGTGTCCTTCCTCCTGGCCACACTAGGCAGAACTGATTGTTGAGTTTTCTCCTTTGCAAGGTAGCCTTTCTTGCCTAACTCCCTCTAATATACCCCATTTTTCTGCCCTAGATGCTTTTCACTGAAATACTTTGATAATTTCCTTACTCTCAGTTCTAGCCCTAGTTGCTCCTTTATAACAGGTGAATTCCATTTGGAATTCAGACTGATTCTCATCCTCATTTTTGTTTGTGTTTTTGTAGACTTGTTACTGCCCCCTGCCCATCTTTGCTGCTCATTAGTGGCCTGCAGCAGCGCTTTTGTCCTCAGATTTGACCTTCCAGCCTCTGCCCCTAAGTAAGGCCTCGTTGTTTTGCAAGTAGACCCGTTCCCTGTAGTCTTCTTAAAGTGTCCCATGGTTTCTCCAAAACAAATTTTACTTCCCCTTACACATACTGCTTTCTTCCTGTCGGACTCTGCCACCTGTAGTTCTTCTCAAGCTGGGCTCCTTCACACTTGAAGATCTCTAAGTTCTCATCTCTCATTGTTTAGCAGCACTGACCTTACATATTCAGGCCAAGTTTTCAGTTTTTCTTGTATCTCAGTGTTTTTTTAAGCCTGGCTGTACTTTTAAAGAGTCAGTTTCCAAGGCCCCACCTTCATGCATTGGCTAAATTGTCCTAGGGTGGTGCCTGGTTATTAGCATAATTCTAATGTAGAGACAGAATTGAAAATCACTTCCCCCAACTCCCAAGATTTAGACTATGCCATAATATTCCATTAGGAGGGATCAACTCCTTTACTGTCAAGGGCCAGTGTGCTTCAGGAATATTTTCGTCTTTCTCTGTTAGTGACTGCCCAGAAGTACCCCAGATACAATACCTGCCACAGCCTCCAAATCCTCCGACCTCCGGTTGCTTAGTGATTAGCCATTAGCCAGTTTTTCTCTATCAGTTCTCAAACTCTGATCTATCTGATCTTCCCATTCCATTCCTTCTCTACACTTGAAAGAAAATTTACCTGCGACATCCTAGTTTGTTAATGGTTCTGTTTGACCCATTATCCCTCATTCCTGACCCCTGCTTCCATACAATCCCCTATGCTTTTATGTTGCCCTTTTCCGAGACTTTCCACCTCCATTCCCTGTCCTTTGATTGTACCTTCACTAACCTATTCTCTCGAGCTGGAAGGTGGAAATGGATTATACTGGGTGGTGCTAGAGGCAGAGACTGAATTGTAAGGAAGGCTGAGTGCTGAGGGTGGATGGCAGCCATGAGAGACGTGTAGGACAACTGCAGGGGTACAGGAAGCAGAGGAACCTCCAGCAGAACCTGCTTAAGGGGTATTGAGGTGGATTTTGTTTCCTATTGTGTCTGCCACAGGAGCTTGAAAGGTGAGGCCTCTCAGTAGGTACATTTTGGAATCCTCTGAATTGGAACGGATTGTTTTTGAGTTTTTTTTTTTTTTAAGTCAGGGTCTTGCTATGTGGTCCAGACTGGCCTTGAACTTACTGTGATCCTCTTGCCTCAGCCTCCCTCCCAAGGGCTGAGATTATAGATGTGTGCTGACACACCAGGCAGATGGCCAGCTCTTTGCAGGCTGTGTCTAAAGAGTTGAGCACTTGGGATCAACATATAAGGTTCTTACCGACTCAGTTTGAGGGACCTAATTTTTCCTCACTTAGCGAGTGTGCTTACATGTAAAGAAGTGGCTGGGTGAGCTCTGCGATTCCTTCTAGCTTCCTAAGTGGCAAAACAGGCTTGCCTGTCTCCAGCGCCCTAGCTTAGTGTGGTGGTAATTCGAGGGGCTTGGCCCTGTGAGAGGCAGGTGGAGGGAGGAGCCAGCTGGCCTGCCAGGCCCTGGGCAGGAGTGGGGCTTGGATCAGCCTCTTCCACTTTGGCCTGGGGGTGGGGTGGTGTTGTGTGCAGGGTGTCTGGTTTCCTTGAGTTATGGCAGTCCTGTTTCCATACCATGTTTCCCAGCCTCCTCTGGCCTGCTCCAGACTTTCTGAAAGGAATCCTGGTAGAGTCCTAACTAGGAGTTCCTTTAAGAGATAAGACCTTAGCCGGATGCTTTTCCAGTCTGTGTTCTTGGTGTTTTGTCTCCAAAGAGGGGGTAGTTGGCTGGGAGTGTAGCTCCCACTAGGTGGGGGATGGGATGTCCAGCTTCAGTGAGAAGAAACTCAGGAGGTGGAGGTTTAGTTTCCTGGAAGAAGTAGTTGCTGAAGAGCTGGCAGTATGTTTTGAAAACAAGGCAACTTCCTTTCCAGTGTTCTGATCTGTACCTCAAAAATGTCAAAATTCCTAATGGTGGAGGAAGGAAGAAGACCAGTACAAAGCCCCTTTATTATATATTTTGAACATAAGGTTTAAATCCAAGAGGAAGCCAAACTTTGCAACCTTTCTCTGGCTGGATTTGTGGGGCCGGGAGGCAGTACCTCTAGGGGTCAGTCGGACCCCAGATGGAATAGTATGTGGAGGAGCTAGTTCTGGCTTGATAGCCATGTTGTGGTCAGTCTGTGTGCTGATGGACTTGGGGAAAAGTGGTTGGCTTTACAAGTGGGTTTTGTGTGGCTGTGGGTGTGGGGGCTGCTGGACAGGCACAAGAGCTATCTGAGTTACCCTGAACTTTTCATTGAGGAGTTTCCAGGTAATGGAATATCTTTCTCTTCCCAAACATACTGGTTTTGGTTATTTATTATTTATTGACACTATGGCTTATCAAGTACGGAGGGAGTTGGAACCAATTTTCTAAGCTTGTCCCTTCAAGGTCACCCTACAGAGGAAGAGAAACTCCTATAGTCGGGAATCCCCCCAAATTGGAGATAATGCTTCAGAATGCAATGTAGACTAATAATAGCAGCTCCTCATTCTGCCAACAAACCCAAATTTAGACTCAGAGCTGCTCAGAAATATAAAAAAGGGGAGTGAGGAGTGGGGTGGAGGTATGTTACAAATGTATGTTTCTAGAAAAAAGTGATTCATCCTTTTTTGAAACAGTATGGTATGTTGATTCAGATTAGTGCCATGACATGGAAAACTAAAGCTCTAGACCAGAAAGACCCATGAGATGAGCTAGAATTTTGTTACCTGACATGAACAAGACAGGTAGTTTTCGGTTAGCAGTAGCAGCAACATAAAATGCTTCATAGTCTTAAGAAAATTTCCTAGGTTTTCAATACATATAAACAGGGATGTAATTCTATCATGGGAGGGAATGCTAGAGACATTGTGATAAGCTTTCTGTACTCATCAGATTGAAGTACTTAAAATGTAAAGTTTGTCTTATTTTAAAGACCTAGGTATCTAGTCACCCTTGGTATGTGGTGTGCCTGCTTTTGGCAGTTGTGCCACGGTCAGCTGAGTGAGAAGCAAACCTCGGGGGCACAGACGTTCTAGCTGCCACTGTACATGTGTTTCTTGTGGAGAATCAACCAAAACTCAATTTTGCTTTCAGCCTGTGATTCAAAATGGTGATGTCATTTTCTTATAATCATGCTTAGCAAGTAGACTCCCTCTGGAATGCATAACAGCCTTAGTGAATGACTTATGCCTGGCCTCTGCCCAGGGCCCCTTTCTCAGATGGAAAGGGGAATTGGCAGATGGAAATAGGCCTGGACGGTCACACTAGATTGGAGGTGGCCACTGCCTCCCACCTTTCTTCCTACTTCTCTTTCAATACGTGCTTTGGGAACCCTGGATTGTTCTTGTTTTACGTAAGGATTAGTCATCAGATATTCCTAGGCTCCAAGTAAAAGCACCCTGTTCTGAAGAAGCTAGGATGGGTTGAGTGTCCACGAAGCAAGGCCTGAGCCATGAACTGATGAGGGGAGATAAAAAGAGGGAAATGAATGTAGAATACTGGGAATTTGAATTTGTGAAGGTAGGTAATAACAAGGTCATCTGATTCCCTCTGACAAATGATGGAAATGAGGGAAAAGGGGTGTAGACTGGTATGGGTTGAGGCCAGTAATTGACGTGAAGGATGACTGAAAGCTTATTGAAGTGTTGGATGTGGTGGCACTTAGGAGGCTGAGGCAGGATTGTGGTCAGTTTAAGGCCAGTCTGGGCTGCATAGTGAGTTTAAGGCCAGCCTGAACTATAGGAGGAGACCCTGCCTTAAAAAAAAAAAAAAAAAAAACTTACTGAAGCAAACTTGAATTCAAATATTTGTTGGATTGTGTGGCTACAGAATTTTGTTTAGTCTCAAGTCTCTGTAGCAGCTGGTACCCTGCTTTGAGCAAACTAAATATAAAAATCAAAACTTACAAACTCAACTGGAAGTGATTGTTTTTATTTTTTTGGTACCATAATCAAACTTAGGGCCTCATACTTGCCAGGCGGGCGCTGTGCTGCTGAGCTAGATCCTTGGTCGTGTGATTCTTTAACCAAAGATTCTTTATCAAGAGACTTAGCATTAATTCTTTGATAATAAGTACGCTAGAGATTTAAAACTAGGATGTAAATTATAAAAATGTGATTTAGCATTAACATTTCCCAGGAATGCATCTGCTGCATACACTGCCTGTTGGTAGCCAGTATATGAAATCAGGACCTGCTAAGGACATTTCATACATGGTTTCACAGACGCTTTAAATTAGGATGTGGTAGGGAGTAGCACTCCTGTATCCTGAGGCTTGTTTGCAAAGGCATGTCCTGTCACAACTGAGAAAACAAAGGCACTAACAAATTGGCTCTCCTCTTCCCTCTCTTCCGAACCACCCTTACTTCTCGTGTGATCTGTTGTTTCTTCTCCAAAAGCAGGACCAGCTCAGGGGAACCACTGGATTCAGTCTGATACAGTTGATGGTTCTTAGCCTGATCTTTTCAGCATGAGTTTGTTTCATGGGTGGTGATTAAGTCATGCTTGTCTCTCAGTGGAACAACCAGTAAATGAGGAAGGACTGGAAAAAGCTGAGCCAGATAAGACTAAAGGGAGTATGAAAGCTAACTTGGACCTGATGACATCTGTGTTTAGAGGCCATATTCCCTGTGCTCAAATTCATACAGGATTCACTATTGCAATGAAGTCGGTGGCATACTTTGCTATAGTACCATTTAAACACTTAAAGTCAGTACTAGAGAAAACTATTTCTGGGCAATTTCATGCTCCTTAATTTCTCTAACATGTACATCTCTTCACTTACCATTTCAGAAATGACAATTGGCTGGACATAGTGGTACATGCCTGTAATCCCAGCACTTGGGAGGCCAAAGTAGGAGGATTGCTGTGAGTTCAAGGCCAGCTTGGTCTACATAGTGAGTTAAAGGCTAGTCTGAACCATATAGTGAGACTCAGTCTCAAAAAAGGGACAGTCAGGGCCAGAGATTTAGCTCAGTGGTTCCGGCGCCTGCCTAGCAAGCACAAGGTCCCTGGTTCATTCTGGTAACCATTTACAACAATACTGGTTGTGGTGACTCAAGCCTATAATCCCAGCACTTGGGAGGCAGAGGCTCCCAAGTGGGATTGCTGGGAGGATTGCTGAGTTCCAGGCTTGCCTGGGCTACATAGTGAGCTCAGGGCCAGCCTGAACTACAAAGAGAGACCCTGTCTCAAAAAAAAAAAAAAAAAAAAAAAAAAAAGGACAATCAGGGTTTTTGAAAGAAGCAAGTTGCCATTCATTTCAAGTAACTAATAACAAGTGCTTTATAATGGACAATGTAGATAATTAATTGTAATCTATGGTCCACCGTGCTTATCCCCAAATGCAGCTGTTTTTCCTAGGGAACTGGATTCCACTTTGAGGTCCTAAAACACTTATGGTTCCCTCATACACATGCTTTCTTCCGCAGGCTTGAGCAGCAGTAAAGTGAGGAGCATCCTTGTTGGTGAATAGGGAAGTAAATGATCTGTTATCATGGCATGGACTTCTTGTATTTATTTGGAGAGATCAAGAAACCAAAAATATTACAAATTCATAGATTAGTGGTGGATGTAACGGAAACTTCAGGGATTTTTTTTTTTGTAAGAAATCAGAGGATTCTTTAAAAACAAAAGAAAAATACCAACCTACTGTTTTATTTCAGGAGCTTACTCCTTGTGTGTGGGGTCAGTTAGCAAAGGATCGAGATCTTAGTTGAAATGCACACCAGAGGTTCAGTGTAGCTTGTGGGTATAGACTGAGGAACACAGTCTTGGCTCAAGAATTTAATTTGTCCTACGATTTAGGAAAAGATGGCCACAGATATGTCAGCCACTTGATGGAGAATTTGCAAACAAAAACTTTGCTAGATGCTTCCGTGTGCAAACTAAATTGTTCTCAAATGAAAGCATTTATGAACTGAGGTGCTGCTGCAATTCTTTAAATAGAAGGCTGGCAGCAGAATTTTTGAATTGTAAGGACCTCGGTGATCTACTTGTACTGTGAACTCAAGCAATTCTAACGTGCAAGGCAACATCTCTGTGGCAGGGAGGATGTGCCAGTCCTTAGATGAGCTCCAGTGACCACTGCAAACCAGCCAACTTTTTCAATAGCCCAGGCTTTTTGGTGCCCCCACAGGCCAAAAATAGTCACCAGAAAATGAGAAAGGAGTCATACTTTGTGTGTGTGGGGTGCACCTTTCCATGGGAAAACTCCTTATCCTGGTCTTTATCTCCTGACCTGTAAACTATTGTTCTGCCCCTTAACACTTCAGAAGGGGAAATCAGAACTTCTGTCCTTGAAGTTTATCAGTAGCATAGTCCTCTGTCAACGCACTATTACTAGCTGCTGGTAAAGGGAAGAGAAGTAAGGATGCCCAGAGAAGGAGGGTTGGAGCCCAGGGTTGTCTGCAGACAGTGTTGCTGCTCTAGGCCCTTGGCAACTTTGAAGTGTGCTTTTAGGTACCAGTTGAAATCCCTTGAGGGATCAGATCCTAGGAGCTGAGTAGTGGCAATTTTGTACAAGTCCATTCCTGTCTCAGCTGGGAGAGGGGATGGCCGTTCTTGGTGGCCCCTTTGATTTTTGTATTACTGTCATGTTAGGGTGTGCTTTCAGTCTTGTTGCTTTCCACTTGGAAGAACCTAGAGTTGTGTTCTAATGTATGCACTTCCCACTTGGCTGGTTCAGGCTGCCAATGTGATGTCGTTGACCTTGTTCTTGTGGGGAGGCGTACGTGCCAGTGTGGACTGGCCCCAGGACTCTTCTGCAGGATTGCTCTTCACTGCCTTCCAGGTGCCTGAGGCAAGAATGCTGTGGCTAAGGGACTGGCCTGTTGCTGAGTCATAGTGTACATGCAGAGACAGGTTACTTACTGTTATTCGTCACTTGTCTTTGGCCTGGGGTCGGCCTAAGAAGGGGCCACTAAATCAGATTCCAAGGTGGCCGTGGAACAGACTAGTGCTGCTTAGGTCCACCTGAAAATTCTAGCAGCCAGTAAAGGCGCACACCTGGAGGTGACAGCAGGCTTGTGTAGGAGCTTTTCACCTCTTTTCTGAAGCTCCCCTCTCTGCCTCCTGCAACTGTCTATTCTGACCACATTCCTAGGCGCCCAGGTCATGAAGGAACTAGCAAAGGAGGGCAGGGAGGCTTAGCATTTGGTGCCAGGCTGGGCACAAACTCCATAATCTATGAACTATAGTACCCCTCTGCTCTGGGAGCCAGAATCTTGGTTTTTGGTTTGTTTTTAACTCTTGGAGGGATTTGGGTTCCTTGGCTCAAATGTGGGATCACTTGGAAAATGGCCTTGGGAATTTTCTCAGGGACACACCACTCAGTCCACATGACTTCCCAAGGCCCCCTCTCTTGGTCCTGAAACGACTGCCTGGGCATTGGGGTTTTCCACACAGGTGGTTGAAGCCTGCTGGCCCGAGGAAAGACTGTCAGGAGTACCAGGGTGGAGGCCGAGCATGCAGGCCGGAATCTTGTTCCTTCCAAAGCATCTTCAGTGCTGCTGAATTTGGTTTGGAGATCTTTAATAGATACCCCTTTGGTTAGACATGTCCAGCTGGGCTGGCACCTTGCTGTGCCTCTTGAGCATGAGAGTTCCTTGAAGGAGCTGTTAACAGCAGTTCTGGAAACAGAAGCAGGTAGAACAGGGCAGCAGAGAGTGCTTAGAACACTGTGCAGAGACAGCCAGACCAGGTTTTGGGTGGAACGTGGGCTGACGAGGCCCTGGTATTCACTGCTTGGCCTTCTTTCTCTTGCAGTAGTATTCTGCCTTTGAGTAACTGTCCCCAGCTCCAGTGCTGCAGGCACATTGTTCCAGGGCCTCTGTGGTGCTCCTGATGCCCCTCACCCACTGTCGAAGATCCCCGGTGGGCGAGGGGGCGGCAGGGATCCTTCTCTCTCAGCTCTAATATATAAGGTAAGGGAGCCTGGGCAGGAAGGTGTGGCAACACTGTGCTCTGCCAGGGCCAGTGAGCTCTGGTCAGTCTGCTGATCCTCGGGCCAGGCCAGTAAGGGGACTGGGAAGGATGGACTGTTGCAGTGAAGGCTGCCACATAGCTTTTCCCGAATCCTAGATGAGGGGTGGGTATTAGCATCGCTTTTGGCCTTTTAATCTGCCCAGATGGAGGCCTGAGACTGGGGTGGAAGGGGGTGGGGCCTATGAGTTCTTCTGGTCACTTGAAATCATGCCCAGGGGAGATGATGTGGGGCTCTTCATCTACCTGAAAACTGGCTTTGGTTGCGCGGGGCCAGAGCCAAATCCTCATAGATACCTTCATTTGTTTTTGATGTTTCCGTTTTAGAGAGGGGAGGGAAAGAATATGGTGTTGGGGAAAAGAAATGCTGTTCACATCGGGAAGATCTGGGCTTGAATCTCAGCTTTGCCATTTATTACCGTGGGAGCGTGGGTGGATTGCTTAATTGCTCTTGGTCTTGTTTTCTCAGGTTTGAAATTGAGATGTAAGTGTCTGTCTCAAATGCATGTCACAATGGTGTAGTAGTATGTGGGACAGTACCTTATATACTACTTGGCACCTAGGAAATTCTTGGTAAATATTTCCTTATTATTTTTGCTTTTACCAAAATCATCTGGTCTTAACAGTGACCAGTTGGTTAAGCATACAGGTCGACATTGCCAGCATGCTCTTTGTCCCATGCCGTTGTGAGATTTGCTGAAGGGACTCCTAGGGCTACCTGGCTTAGGGAGTAGATGATGTAGTCAGAAGCACTAGTGACCTGCCCCTCTACCCTGCTTTCCTGCCCAGGACGAGAAGCTCACTGTGACCCAGGACCTCCCTGTGAATGATGGAAAACCTCATGTTGTCCACTTTCAATATGAGGTCACCGAAGTGAAGGTCTCTTCCTGGGATGCAGTCCTGTCCAGCCAGAGCCTGTTTGTAGAAATCCCAGATGGATTATTAGCTGATGGGAGCAAAGAAGGGTAAGGAGCAAGTGGGGAAGGAGGCCCCCTTGCAGAGAAGGGTGTATATTTTTGGTGATAACAGATTTGTAAGAGTCTTTGCATTCTCCCTTAGCTCTTGTTTTCCTAAGCACATAGCATTTTGTGACAGGTTATTTTTAGGCAGTAAAGCAGTCTTGCTCTAGGTTATAATTATTAAAGTAGATCATTATCACATTAATCTACTGCCTAGCAATGAATAGCCCCACAGTTCATGCTTCCTAACAGACAGTAGGTTCCCCTTGACTCCATCTTACAGTGGCCAGGAAGCTCGGACGCAGTGGGATGTAACTAAATTGGGTGAGACTCTCCATGCAGCTCTGTGTAAGCAGGGTCAGGACCCCAAGTACCCTCTCAATGGCAGTGATCCCTGAAGAACTGGCTTCACTCTACATCCCCAACCTTGTTTTATTAAGATGGTTAGCGCTACTTTGAGATGAAGAACACTCATGGGGAGAGCATTCAGTCACACTTTTCTCAGGGACTGTGGTTCCTGTCTGAACTTAGGGATCATGGAGTAGTGAAATGAGAACTTTCTCCCTGAAGCATCTACATTAAACCACTGTTAGGCTCAGGAAAGCCCCGTTTTAGGGGAATGAAGTAGGAGGGAGGTCTGGGAAGGCTATGGTGGGCCTGACTAGTTGCTTGCTTCCTGCAGATTGTTAGCACTGCTAGAGTTTGCTGAAGAGAAGATGAAAGTGAACTACGTGTTCATCTGTTTCAGGAAGGGCCGGGAAGACAGAGGTGAGGAACTGTAGAAGCCTGAGACTTACAGCCCAGGCAGAGGGGCCGGGGGGAGAAGCTAGAGGGCTCCCATACAGTTGGGGGGACCCTTGAGTCTGCCTTTGAACCTCAGAAGTTAGGGCTTGTGGGAGGTGCCCAAGGATTAGTGAAGGCCTAGCACAGCAATGGTGAACCTTACAGAGTATCCACACTGCATCCTAAAACCTACTTACTGCAAAGCGCCAACACTAAAAGCTGTATACCGAGGTTTTTGCTTAAAAAAACAACTCATACATCAACATTTTGTATGAAAAGAAAAATAACAGCGCCACAGGCCCCCACCACAGGCTAGCATTTGTTCATCTCTGTGGGCTTTCCCTTGAGTTGAACCTTAACTTGTACTTCTCATCAGAATCCTTTTTGTGCTCTGTCTTTTACAGCTCCACTCCTGAGGACCTTCAGCTTCTTGGGCTTTGAGATTGTACGTCCAGGTCATCCCTGTGTCCCCTCTCGGCCAGATGTGATGTTTATGGTTTACCCGCTGGACCAGAACTTGTCCCGATGAAGACTGATGGCACAGAGGATGCTTGCCCAAGAGCCACAGTGGGGGAAGAGGGGAATTTAAGCAGCCCTGGGGCACAGGAGAGGGAGGGGCTCAGGGTGAGGGTTGCCTACTGTGTCCTTGGAGTTGACCTGTTGAAATTGTTTTCCATAAAGAACAGTATAAACATATTATTCACATGTAATCACCAGTAGTAAATGAAGATGTTTATGAACTGACATTAGAAGCTTTTAAACTGCGCTGTGTGACGTGCTCTATCTAGCCTAGGGGAGGGCATTGCCTAGAAGGGGAGGGAGTGTCCGGGTCCAGGGGCGAGGCCCAGACGGCTAGTGGGCAGCAATGTCGGACTCCAGTTTCCCTGCTGTTGGGCTTTGTGTTTCAGTTTTTTAAGTCTTATGTATTTTATTTCTTTGCTTCCTGTCACCACAGGGACTCTGAGTATAAGCTTTTGGCTCCTGGGCAGTGTCCTTGGGTTGTTTTTGACACTTCACTTTAGCTTCTCTGTGTGCGTTTGTTGTCTGGCCTGGTGTAAGCAGGTCATGACCGACCCTTCCTTCTTTACAGCTTAGTGTTATTCTGGCATTTGGTTAAGCTGGCTTAATCTGTTTAATGTTATCAGTGCATTTTAAATAGAGGCATTGAAGTTCACTCCCACCAATAAGGTTTTTTAGGCGGGGAGCTGGGCCTTCAACACTAGCCACACTCCAATTCTCAAGTTACCGCCAGGAGTTTTTTCTCCTGTGGCCCAGGTCCCAAGGTCTCCTTCCTAGGGTCATGAGCAGAGAGGAAAAAGAGCGACTCAGGGCCCAGGAGCTGTAGGGGAAAATCTGTTCCTAAGAGATGGGATGGCTCTGGATGGCTGAGCACAGTGCTGCCTGCCTTCCCCCAGCAGGTTCTGAGCAGTGCCTGAGACCCTGCTCTGCAGGGCCAAGGTGGTGACCTGTCCCTCCATTTCCATTAAACAGTTTGTTCTGAGGGTAGAGGAAGGGGGAAGAGATCACAGCTGGTAGGGGGAGTGGGGGTGTCAGGGAGACAAATGTGTTGTGTTACTGTGTCAATAAACTGATTTAAAGTTGTGGTTGGTTTGTTCATTTTTCCTGTTCCAGGACCAATTTACATGACTCGAGGAAAAAGCTGCAATGTCATAGGGCAAATAAGCTGGCAAAGTCTCTGGGGCCATGTTGCACTGTGAAGTGTGGAGTTGCTAGGATCTGGGGCGTGCTGCAGGAGTCCCCTGGAGAGACAGGTGTGTACACATCAGCTGCATCCGGAATAGAGCCCAGTAGCCACCCATGGCTTTATTCTGTTATAGGGAAGGCTGGGTCCTAAAAGTGGGTTTGGGGTTTGCGTGGAGCTGGCTGACATTCTCTTTCCTGAGGTCTGTTTGTTTTCTTTTTTTTAAGCAAAGCATTTATTGGCACATTTTTAGGTACATGTAAAGATAACACCATAGGTTGAGGTCTTTGAAGGACGCAGCACACACCTTCCCTATTGTAGTTCTCTCCTTGGGGAACCTTTATGGACCTTCTACTCTTGGGCCACTGGCCTGAAGAATCATCTCTGGCACTGTAGGAGGCTAGAAGCTTCTTTACCTGTGTTTCCTTTTTAAATTTCCATGAACTGGCCTTTTTTCTATTTGATCCTGTGGTTTTTTTTTTTTTCCCAAGAAGGGCATGTTCTTCCACTCCTACAGCTTTGCAAGTATGACCCTTAGTTTCTGTGTGTGTCTTTGGCCTATTTTCATGGCTCTAGTGTTTTACTCTGGACCTACTCATTAACCTTGGGCTCCACCTGCTGTTCCTTAAAAAAAGTGAACTCATCACTTCCACTCCCCACAAGTATAATTAGACTAAGTACGGAACTAGACAAATTCAGCTGAAATAAGAATGACTTGAAGATGTTTCCCACTGAACAAATGATTCCTAGAGGGAGCATAAAGGCAGAAGGCAGTTTCAAATTCGTTTGTTAAACCTAATAAATCTACATGTGACCAAGGCTTTAAAATAAGACAAATCCCAGAACTGGGAGGCTGAGGCAAGAGGACCCCAAGTTCAAGTTCCACCTGGGGAACTTAGCAAGACTGAAAAGGGTGAGGGATGTAGCTCATTGGTAAAGCAACTCTAGATTTGATCCCAGTACACGGTGGGGGGGGGGGGCGCGTGACAACTCAACCCTTTAGTCCCCCACCCCACCCCGCACAGCTGGTGGAATGGATGGGAACATGACCGAGATCCAGCTGCCACGTGTGTTTCCTGTCTGATTCGACCAGAGTTAGAAGCACTGAATCAGAAACCCAGTTGTCTAGTTGAGGGTCTCCTTTCAACAAAAAACTGGTTAGTGAAGACGACTGGCAGGAAATACATTATGGAAAGGCTGTGCTCTAGTTTAACAAGCAGCTTAGAAGAGGGTAGTGGACAGGGAGGGGAGATACGTGCAAGGCAAACTACGTCTAAATTTAAGAACAGGGACATTAAAAACTTTATTCAATAAATACAACAAATAATTTAAAAATATACTTCAATTCCAAAGCCAATTAAGAAACGGAAGTAGAGACAAAAGGAAAAAAGGGGTAGGAGGAAGGTAGTGGAAAGGAGAGAGAGAGGCTGAACAATGGTTTGATTGGGCTGTTGCAGAAGGTACCACCCTTTCAAAGTCTGGTCAGATGCTCTTAACCCATAAACTCTTAGCCCTTATTTTGATGGGGCGACCACAGCAGTCCACCCGACAGGAATGACCCTCTGGGCTCCAGATCAGAGCCCTCGGAAGCTGAAATGGTTGGGGAGGGGAGACTGTTGGGGGTGGTTCCCCCTTTCCGGACAACCATTCATCCTGACTCCTGTGCAGGTTTAAATAGTGCAAACTTAGGTAAAGAGCTCCCAGCTGCATAGTTTTATAGGTTGAGTGTCCAAAGCCACTTCGGTGAATGGGATCTACGGGTAGAGGGAGGGCAGGGCACAGGATAAAGCTCCCAGGCTAAGCCAGTAGCCAAGTCAGAAACAGTGCTGGGTGGGAAAGGGGGACAGGGCAGGCAGTCTGGACACTGGACTCAACAGCTTGGCGTCAGGCAGGGAGGGTGAAGGTGCAGATGCATATGGAGCAGGACCAGGAAGACGGAGTTGGCAGAGGAGCGAAAAGTTGGGAGAAGGGAGGAGGCAGCTCAGCAGCAAACTTGAGAAATAACCAGCAGCCCTCACAGATTTGTGATTGTCTCTTAAAAAGATTTATTTTCTCTTCTTGCCTGAATGTACAAAGGCAAAAAGAGTACAGTTTGTATATATATATATTTATATATATATATAAAAAAACAAGGAACTCGGTAATGTACACTTTACAGAAGGGAAGAATCAGGAAGACTGAAATTAAACCCAACAGAGCAACGCCAATGGAACAAAAGCTATGAACAGCAACGTGTCCCTCCGACCCGGGCCTCCAGCTTGCCCCAACCTGCTCCCGAGGGGAGGGCTGAGCACCAAGGCAGGCGGGCGGGCTAGGGCAGGAGGGGCAGGGACAGGGCTGGGAGGGGCTGGATCCCAGGAGGGGCCGCAGCAGGGGTCCCTGGAAAGCTTCCTGGGCCCCAGCGGTAAAACAAATGACAGAGGCCCACAACTATGGGGCCAGCTAGCTGCCCAGTTGAATCTTGGGGGCATCAGAGTAGACAATGGGATGGTGACAGGGTGTATGGGGTACCAAGTGATGTGTGGGGGCCACAAAACCTCTGTCCAATTCTCTAGCCCTTCTGCGGTCTTCCCTCCCAACTCCTGAAGCTAAGTCCCACCCCTGGCCTGGAGCCTGGAGAGGAGACTCAAGAAAGGACCACTTCATTCCACAGGGTGCCCTCCTAGCCTTGCGTGTGTAGTCCTTTGACCTTGAGATGTGTGGAGAGTGGGGTAAGTGCAGGAAACTACCCCAGTGTAGAAGGCGGGGCAAGGGGTAACAGGAAGTGGCACACCTTAAATAGGAAGAAGCAGATATGGACCCTAAAAAGCTGCTCTCTTGGCCTGGCTGTCCTTGGGAGTGGCTGAGAGAGGAGCTTGGTCTGGTGGCCACTGGCAGCAACTTTACCTAGCCTTTTCGTGTGGGGTGGGGTCCCTGGTGTCGTCTCCCTCTGAAGAGTGTCGCCTGTGGTGTTCCTTTCATGGAGAGAGACTGGAGGTGGACAGCAAAGCCCTCACTTGGTGCACGGCACAGATCGCCACAGCTGCTGCTGCCCACTGTTGGCGGTGGTGGGCACCCCAGGGAGGAGCACGGTGGGGTCCCTTGCTCTTCTGGGCAGCTCCTACTTTTCAAGGGAGGCTGAAATGTTTCTTTAAGGGGAACACTAAAAAAACAGCCGTTTCCTTCTGCAGAAACCAAAGCTGCCCTGCAAATACAGAAGTTCCTCCTCTGTGTGACAGAGCAGAGTGGCAAGGGCAGGAATGTGGACTCGTGCCTGCCCTATGAGTGTGAAATTGCTCTAGCGGTTTCTTTACACTATGTACAGAGCACGCTGCAGGCCAGCGCCACAGATACAAAACACACAATAGTCAAAAAGAAACGAATAGAGATGGGCCGATGGGTCCACCCACAGGAGCCTGGAGGCAAAGTCAGGCTGAAATTTGGTCACCTTCCTGGGAAGGTAGCCCAGGTCAGGTGGGTGAAGGTGTCCACGCCAGCAACTTCCATGAATGGAAGGGCAGTACAGCTCAGGGCACTGCCCGATGGGGCAGCAGAGGGAATGAGGGCTGAGGGGAGCTGTTGGGGGCTGTGGAAAACAGGTCTAAAACAAAGGGTTTTGGCAGAAGGGGACTTAGGACCCAACTTGAAACAAAAACGAAGACGTGGAAACCTAGAGGAAGGGTTAGTGGGTTATAGAGGAGCTCAGTTCCTGGAAACTGTCCTCTCTGGGCATTGTGCTTACTGGCCCCACTTCTCTATTCTCAGATTAAGTTAGAGCCACCGTCCTGCTCTTCATGTATCCCTTTTGGCACGCTGGCTGCAAAGCACCCTTCAGTTTAGGCTGGGGTCTGTTGGTCTTTCTCAGTCTGGAGGGCCAAGGAAAGAGGTGGGGAGAACAGAGGGATGATACCTCACAAAAGCAAAAAGCAAAAGCTCCCCTCACTTGGGGGAGCTACCAAATAAAGCTACCAAATCACTGCTTTCTCAGTGCAAGAGCATAGAGCTCTGAGCTAGAGAGACTGTTTTCTAAGGACAGCACAGCCCAAGCCACTCCGTAGTTATGTGAGTAATGCTTAGGTGTGTTATCGTAGGGTCCAAGGGACGAATGACCTCTGAGCCAGCGGCCTCTCAACAATGTGTGTTAACAGAGTCACACAGCTTCTATTGGCACACACACAGGGTATAGACTGAGCTGTATAAAACGATGTGCTGAGAACTGGGCTGTGTCCTTTTGTGGCCCTAGCTGAGGAAGGTTCTCTAATGGCTGAGCACGGGACATGACCAAGAACTGCTGGGTGCTGCAGGCCTGTCTGCTGGGCTTCGGCCTCTGGTGTGGTGGCAGACTCCTCAAGACCCCATGCTGGGGGATACTGTTTTCTCTGCCTGAATCTTAAGAGCCAAGCAGTGGAAAAGAAGAGGTGAATTCAGTGTGGGGATCCCCTGGGAAAGGCACCAAGGGGTCAGGATGGAAGAGAAAAGGGCAAAGAGTCGGGGATAAGCAGCAGCAGGACTTGCTGGGGATGCAGACTCAATTTCACAGACTCTGTTCGTGCTCCAGCTCCCTCCCCAGCCACTGGGGAGCCCCGTGCTGGTGTTGGAACCCCTGCCTCTGCCTGCGGGGAGCTCAAGGCCCTGTGGGGCGAATGCCTTGATCTCCTCCAGCTTGGGGGCTGAGCATTTATCTGTGCTCACGTGTGAGGGGGAAAGTCTCCATGTGTGAAGACTTTGTTTTCCCAACTACAGAGAAAATGGCCCCCAATTTCTTTCCTGAGATTCTAATTCCTCCACATGCTGCCAGTTCCCAGGGCCCAGACCGCTGGGGAGGTGTGGGAGCTGGGGACAGCGGGAATGGCGGGGAAGGGATGGCTGCTGTGCTGTCTTCAGACCTTACCCAGTGCCTGGGTCCCACCCTGTGGGGGGCTGGTTGGTACTGTGCCCGCAGCAGAGCAGGGGTGTGGGGAACAGAGCAGTGACTTCTCTGGGCTGAGGCCATGTTCCCCTGGTTGTTCCCCGTGCCTTCATCTCCAGAGAGGCCACGGCAGTCATGGTTGTGGCTGAGAATAAATATGTTTGCTAAGTACCAGCTCTCCAGCTCCTGAGGGAGGGTCGAGGAGTCCGGGCTCTGAAGGAGGCGACAGCCAAGGGTCTGCCTTCAGTCTCTGCTGGCACGGCAAACAGGATGAGCAACACCATTAAACTGATGTCTACATGGCACCTCCAGCACCTCTCTGAGTGAGGCAGTCTGCGCCCGTGAAGCTGACTTTATCCGGGCACTTGTTCTGCAAGGGAAACACGGACAGGTAACCAGGCACTCAGCCTGCTGGCACAACAACCACAAGATGGCGCTCCAAGAAAACGAACCTCAGGGAAGGCCAGCGCTGTCCCCAGGGCATGTGTGCCCCTTGGCCCTCTCCGAACTGCACAGCTGCATGGGAGCGTAGGCCAGGGTTCCACCTTCCCAGGCAGCTGACCCAATACTCCCTCACCTAGGCCCCGGCGGGATCGTGCAACCAGACCGCAGCTGGCCTGCTGTATGGCCCCCAATGAACAAAAGTCACTCACCATTCTCACCTCCGGGGGGGCGGATAGAGTGAGGGCGTGGAGCCTTGCTGGCTGGCAACAATGGCTGTAGAAGAAAGCCCTGAGCGAGCAGGAGGACAGGTTAGTGTGGCACTAACAGACCACAACTAAAGTGAAGCAAACCAGAAACTGCCCCCATCCCCATTTTTACCAGTACTGGCCTGAAACGGGTCTCGTGCACGCTAGTCAAGTGCTCCACTACTGAGCTACATTCCCAGTCCTTTTATTTTTTAATTTAGGGACAGGGTCTCCCTAAGGTGGTCAGACTGGCCGCGAATCTGCAATCCTGCTTCAGCCTCTCAAGCAGCTGAGATTTAACAGGTCTGCACCACTGTGCCTGCCAGAAGCCTCCGCTTCCTAATCCCCTGTCCAGCTGGGGGGCGTGGGCAGCAGCATCCACTTGCATTCCTAGCTCTGAGCTCTGAGGTGCTGCTAAACGAAACCGGTCTACTGCTGGCCAGGTGGGGTGGCTGGGGACAGAGCGTGGCTCCGGCTCCAAGCGGCTTGTTCCGTATGTGTGTCAGAGCCAGCACTGTGGAGGAGTGAGTCCCCAAGCTGCAGGGCAGGGAGGAAATGTGGGCTTTAGTGACTGTCTGCAGGAGGCAGGGCTTTGGATAGATTAGAAGCTTAGGAAAAAAGATGCTTGTGTGAGACCAAGAAAAACGAATGGCAGGAACAAGAGGCTCACCTGCAGCATAGGGCAGGTTGTACTGGGTGGGGAGCAGCGAGTAGCCCAAGTGGTGGTGGTGGTGGTGCGTGGACATGAGGCGCTGAGAGGGGGAGGTGCGCGGCCGGTCAACACTCCGCTCTGCCCCGCCTGCTCCCCCGACGCTGCTACAACTGCCGCCACCTCCAACCACCCCACAGCCTCCCCGATCTCGCTCCTGAGAAGTTTTATCGCTTATCTGAAAGAAGAGGAGATACACAGAAGTACTGTGGTGACACAGCAGGATACTAGGAACCCAGCTGGCCCGGGGCCCACAGGAAATCAGCTGGACCGGCCCACTTTCTCCAAGATCCCAATGTGGCCTCACTGGCCTCTGGGAACCAGAGAGGGTCCCCTGCGCGTCCCTTACTGTGGGTGACTTGCTCTTGTAGTGGCTGGCGTGCTGCTGCAAGATGTCCAGCGCTTTGGACTCCGAGCTGGATTTACAGCTGACGCTGGGGCTGGCTCGTGCCTTCTCAGCGTCCTCACCACCCGAGACCTTGCTGCCGTACGGGGAGAAGGAGTAGCTGGAAGGCAAGTAGGAACCTGGGGAGACAGAAGTGAGGCAGTCAGAGGCAGGGGCATCAGCCTTGGCACAGGCTGAGGGATTTTCTGCCATGGCTATTTGGGTGAGACTAACTACTGGCTGGCTTTTCCTTTCTGCAGTTCTACAGAGGGCCGAGCAAAGGACTAAAGCAGTTTCCGGAAGCCGACTTCCCCAACCCACTACGGTGCTCAGTACAGTTATCTCAGAGGTGTCTGGGGCGGTGGCACGATAAAACAGGAAGATCACCTTTTACAGTCAGAGGGACATGGACTCAGCCACATTTCTGAGGCTTGCTAGCTAGCCAAACTTGGGTGAACTAACCACCTTTGAGTTTCACATTCCTCCTTATCAAAACAAAGATATCAAGTCCCTATTTCACAGAGTAATGAATATTAAAAAAGATAATGTACAAAAATCCTCCAGGACAGTGCCTGGACCACACAGCCAGACCCCAGCAAATGGAATTAGCATTTGTGTAGAGGGGGGTGTGGTGACGGAGTAAGGAACACCTGATGAGTGAGACAATCCTGAAAAGGCTTCTTGTCCTATTTAGAATTTTTCTTCTAACAATGTCACCAGAATGTCAGGCTATTTAAGCTCTGGGAAGTTGGGAGCCTTTAAAATGGCAAGAAGTGCCCGGTTTGATCTGAATGTAGCATCGGGTGGGAGGACGGCGCGGTGGTGGGGCTGGGTCCAGAGGGGGGTGACAGGCAGCCGCGGAGGAGCAGAGTTCACAACAGGCTGTTCCGTATTTTATGAAGTTCCAGAAGAGAGGTGCTCACAACAAGGAAGTGCTAATCACCTGGATGTGCTAGTCATCCGCACTGTATGTACTGAAGTGGCACACTAATGAGCACGTGAATAAATGATAAAATAGAGGTGCCCTTTTACCCTAGAAAAATCCCATATGGCTCTGCAGGCAGCAGAAATCAGTGAGTAAAGAGCGAACGCCTTCCTCTGACGAGTTAAAAGACATTTAAACCCCAACTTTGTATCCCCCAGAAAAAGAGGAGCTCACTGACAGTGGGGGATCCCAGGCTGAACCTCACGGGACACCCCGACCTGACTTCAGGCTGCTGTGCCCACTGCGCTGCCTGCCAGCCCTCTCCGGCCTCACAGCTGAGCGCGCTCAGGCTCCGAATTCCCTCATGATTCTTAGACAACTTCACTTGTCCCACATATCTAAAAAAATCCCCGGAGAGAGAAGGCAGCCATGGTGGGAGGCAGTTTTACCTCCATCAATGAAAACGGACAGAAGAGGTGACCCAGGAGCTAGAGCAAGGGCGGGAGAGCTGGTCCCTCAGCCTAACCAGGGTCAGGTAAGGAGCCACAGGTGAGAGTGGCCGCTTTATGAAGTGATGCGATCAAAAAGGTGCACTGAGCCCTGGGGCTGGACAACAAAACCCAGCCTGGCCCTCTCCCGCCCGGTCCCGGTGCAGTACCTGGGTAGTTCTGCATCATCACAGCAGGCATGCCCCGGTAGCTGGGGTGGCTGGGGTCATAGGACTGGCTGTAGGAGTAGCCGTGCATGTAGGGGATGTAGGACTGGTGCTGGGTGAGAGGCGAGGACACAGGCACATGGACACTCGGTCGGGGCTCCTTGCTCCCAAGGCGGGACTCCTCAGATGTGGGCAGCTTGCAGTCATTACTTGTGCTTTCCTTCCCATCCTCCTTAGGGACAGAGTCCTTACTCCGACTCCTTTCCTCCTTCAGTTTTCGGTCTCGCTCCTCCTTCCACCGTTCGTCCTCTGACTTGATGTCTGAGTACTTGGCAGGATACACGTACGTCCACATCCGGGGCTCTGCCTCCTAGACCAACCACAGAATGAGGACTGAGTGTGCACACCTAAGAGGGTCAGAAGTTCCATGCCTGAGGCCCTGCAGAAACCCTGGAGCCGGCAGTTAGGAGATACCTTGGGCAGGAGGCTGCTACTGGTTTACTCGTCTCTCTTCTCCCTTAGTTTCTCCTCCCACAAAAAGAAAAGGCAAATCCATCCGTGGGGATTCTCTAGGCAGGAGCGCTCTGGGGCAGGACTCCTGGAGGTGTCCAAGCGGACAGGGGTTTTCACTCCTTCAGAGCAAGGTGGGGTTGGAGAGGGACTGTTCCCTCAGGCTAACCGGCGGGGCAGGGAGTAACTGAGACCAAGAGAGAGGAGACTGTGAGACTCTCTCTCTCTCCCTCCCTCTCCCTACTCTCGTTATTAGTACAGGAGATTGAACCAAGACTTCTGCATTGAGCTTTACCCCCTAATCCTTTCTCAATTTTATTATGAGACCAAGTTTTGCTCATTGCTTAGGCTGAGACTGACTTTGAGGTCCTCTTGCCTCAGCCTCCAGAGGGCTGGGATTATAGGAGTGCTGTGCCCACTTTATCTTTCATTTTGAGACAAGATCTTACCAGTCACCAGCTGCTCAGACTGAGACTGAATTTGAGATCCTCCTGCCTTGGCCTCGCAGAGTGCGGAGATCGCAGGCATGTGACACCACGGCCAATTTATAAAATCCTTTTTAAAGTATTTCAGCAACTGAGTAGTGTAATGTTGACTACTCTAAAGAAATGGAGTGAGCACTGTTAACTCACTGTGTAGGAACCAAGGAAGTGAATGGGACACTGGATTAAGAATCAAGATTTCTAGGTTCTGGTCTTGGTTCTGCTAGCAGAGGTTCCAGTAACCCAAGACAGAGCAGGCTAACTTACCTGGGTCTTTCTTGTCAAACGGGAAAATACCTTTTTAATGGAGGTTAGAGTGTTATTTTTGAGAAACTATTTTCTTTTTTGGTACCAGGGATCGAACGCAGGACCCTGTGCTTGTAAGGCAGGTGCAGTGTTGACCGTGATTTTCTTTCTTTCTTTTTTTTTTTTTGGAGACAGAGTCTCACTTTGTAGTTCAGGCTGGCTCTGAGCTCACTGTGTAGCCCAGGCAAGCCTTGAACTCAGCAATCCTCCTGCCTCTGCCTCCTGAGTGCTGGGATGACAGGCGTGAGCCACCACACCCGGCACTGTGGTGTGTGGTATTGATTGCTGGTGGGCGTGAGTCACCACACCCAGCATTGTATGTGGTAACTGGGATCGAACTCAGGACCTTGTGCTTGCGAGGCAGGCACTAGAACCACTGAGCTAAATCTCTGGCCCGACAGTGATTTTTAAAAAACCTTAAGATGATGCTAGGAGTGGCGGTACATGCACTGTGAGTTGCTGTCTCAAAAAACCGTATTAGGGGCTGGGGATTTAGCTCAAGTGGTACTGCGCCAACCTTGGATGCACAAGGGCCTGGGTTCGATCCCTGGTACTGCAAAAAACCAAAACCAAAAACAAAACCCCAACAAAACAAAAAACCATACCAAACCAAACCAAATTAAACAAAAACAGAAAACATGACAAGAGTTTTCAAAGGTAAAGAAGCTCTGACAGTATACAACTCTCCCGTTACCCTCCATGGCGTGGAAGCCTGATGTGTGAAGTAGTTTCCAACATAGCATTTGCACTTCCTCCCAGGGCAACAGTTACCTGTCGGTACCAGAGAATCGGATCCACCTCTGCCTGGCGGCCACACTCAGTTCCTGTCTTGCCCTCTGAGGCCTCCTTGCCCAAGTGGCCAGCCTCGCTCAGCTTCACCTTCAGGCCCTCTGGGGTGTGGCTGGGCAGTTTGGAGGTGTCGTCCAGCTTGGGAATGATGACTGACTTGGTAGGGTCGGCCCCTGGTTCCTTGGCCTTGCCGGGCCCTGACTTCACCAGGTCCGTGAGGCTGGGGGCCTTGGTGAGGGTTGGCGGGATGGACGGCTTCTGCTTCCATTCCTCCTTGAGCACTGCCTCGCGGTCCTTGAGCCCCAGCTCGGCCTTCTTGTCAGGGCCCCGAGGTGGCTCCAGGCCCTGGCGCTTCTGCTGCTCCTCATACTGCTGCCGGTAGGCCGCGTTGGTGCTCAGCAGGTGCGCGTGGTAGCCCTGGTCGCCGTAGCCGTAGGGCGGCACGTAGGCATACTGGTTGTAGTACAAGGACTGCATGTACATGTTGGGGCGCTGCTGGATGACTGAGGGCTGCTGGCTGGAGCTGCTCAGCTCGGGCTTCTTTTCCTCACAGAGGTCATTTTTCCCTTTGCCCTCCAGGCTCTCGGGCTCCTCCTCCTTTTTTGACTTCAAGGCCTGGCTCTCCATACCCGCCTGGCCGCCGGGGTTCAGGGACCCAGGGCTGGACTGGGCATAACTCGGAGAGTAGTAGCTCTCAAAGCCTTGGTAGTACGGTGAGTCTTTGCTCTGCGGCTGGGGGGGGAAGAGTGTCTTCTTGGCCCCTTCCTTCCCCAGCTGCTCGGGGTCCTTGGCCTTGAGGCTGTCCGCCTTGCCCTCCCCGTCCTCGCCCGCGTCAGAGATGTCGGAGTAGGCGGGGCTGTTGGTTTTCACAGAGCTCGCTTCGGCCCCGTTCTGGGTCACCACGTGTAAGGGCGTCAGGGGCTGGGTCGGGGGCGTGCTGTCCACGCGGCTGCCGCCGCCGATGGAGGGGCTGGGGGCATTGTCTGTGAAGCTGTAGATCTTGTCAGCCTCCGCCTTGATGCTCGCCAAGCGGCTCTGGTGGGGGTCAGAGGAGCCGTTCAGGAGCCCCTCCATCTTCAGCCCGTCTCCCGACGACTCCCTGAAAGGACTTTTCCCTTCTTCTGCTCGACAGACCTTTCCAGGGGTCAGAGGGCTTTCCAGATCCTTGGTGGACTCCTTCTTTTTTTTGTCCTTCTTCTTTTTGTCCTTGGCAGGCGTCAAGGAGGGGTTGACCGTGAAGGGCTCCCCCATCACGGTGGGCTTGGGTTGGATGGGCTTGAGCTGGGGGCTGCTGGGCATGGCCTGCACCACGGTGGTGCTCAGGCCCGAGGAGGAGCCCGGGCTCCCCGCCGTGAACGTGGCCGTCTGGAAGGTGTAGATCTGCTGTGGGGGGATGGCAGGCGCAATGGGCCGGGCAGACTTCAAGCTCTTAGAAGGAATCTTTTCAGGTTTCAAACTAGAGGGCTTTTTACATTTTTCTTTCTCCACACACTTTCTTTCCACAGAGTCAAAGGCATCATTACTTGTTTCGTCCATTACTGAGGGTCCGTCGTCAGAGCCGTCGTTGGATAAGGCCCCAAGGTCTGTGTCCCCTTCCCCACTCGGCTTTTTCTTACAGAGGCCTTTTGTGCTGAATTTGCTTGAAGGAGAAGGGCTGTGGGGCTCTACGAGCCGAACTTTGGGGGTAGCTGAGCGGGCAGGGGACAGGGAGCCTTTCTGGGAGATGGACGCACCATTGCAGCTTGTGAGGTCTGTGTGGAGGGCGGGCTCCTCCCCGTACTCGCTGTCCCCGTCTGCTTCCGGCTTGCTGTCCTCGTCCGTGTGGGCATGGGCCTGGTGGTACTTGAGTCCGTTGATGTGCTTGTATTTCTTGTTGCAGTTCGGGTGGGGACAGTCGATCAGGACCGGGGAAGGGCAGTTTCTGTCCAGGACGGCGAGCTCCACCTTGGTCCCAGGGAGGGGGCCGGTGGCTGAGCCCATGGAGTTGGTCCGGACTCGCTTGCTGCCCTTGGAGTCCTCCGAGCTGGAGTTGAGCTCCATGTCCGACAGGGGCTTGTTTTTCCGCTTACTGGCGGAGGAGGGGCTGGCCTTGACATCCTCAGAGGAGCCGCTGGCAGGTGGGCGATGCTCTGAAGAATTCTGGCTGCCCCGACGGCCTTTGCTGTTGGCTCCTGCTCGAGTTTTGCTGCTGCTGCTGGTCCCTTTGCTGTCAGAGGCTGCGGCTGTCTCAGTGACGGGTGTGTTACTGTTGGGACGCATGCGTTTGCCTCTCCCACGGCCATTTCGCATCTCTAAGTCACTGGTGGGGGAGTCACAGAACCTTGGCAAAGGACAAACACAACAGGATGTTAGTAAGAAGGCAAACATATGGTGGCTCATGCTTCTAACTCCACCTAGTGGGGGATAGGAGGAGGCGGACCATGAGCCTTCATGCTCAGTGACATCCCCACCCAGCCCTCCTTTCTCCCTTCTCTCCCTTCCTTTGTTTTTAAAATTGTTATTTCTTTTTGGTAGTACTAGGGATGAAACTCGAGCCCTTGCTAAAATTTTTATTTTGAGGTAGTGTCTTGCTAAGTTACCAAGCCGCTCAGCTTAGACCTTCTGCGTCATTCTCCCCAGGAGCTGGAATTATAGGCATGAGCCGCCCAGCCTGGCTTTTTTCTTTTCCCCTGATCTGAATTTGTTTATTAATGTACATTTGTGATACACAGTAATTAGATTCATCAAATAGTAAATATATTCAATTGGTACATATACATAGGGCATCTTGACATCTTGATCCTTTCTACCTGCCCTCAGCTCCCCAGTTCTTTCCTTCTTTTTTTGTTGAGACAGGACCTTGCTATGTAGTTCACATTGGCTTTGAACTCACCACGTAGTCCAGGCTGGCCACGAGCTCCTAATCTTCCTGTCTCGCCTCCCCAGTGCTGGGATTGCAGGTGCCGATATGGCTGGTTTTGTTTTCAATTATTTAATTTTTAATTTTTTTGGGATGGGGTCTTGGCTTGGTAGTTTGGTAGTTCAGGCTGGTCCTGAACTCACTATGTAGCCATGGCCAGGTTTTTTTTCTTAATTTGAATCTTTACTGGTACATTATGTATACACATCATGATCACACTCAACATTGAGAATTTGTGCCAGCATATGACATGATTTAATTCTCATTTTTTCCCATTTCCCTACCCAACCTATTGCCCCCACTCCCTATACACATCTTTGTTCCTTTTTTTAACCATCACATTTTTTCTTTACCCTCATTACTTATCCCTACACCCCATTTCCCTTTGAATATTTACTATTTCACAATATCTATCATACACTCTACTCATTTGCATCTTAAGTTTCTCATACCAGAGAAAAGACATGATATTTACACATCTGTGACCTATTTATTTCATTTAGGAGTATGTCCTTAAGGTAGGTCAATTTGAGTTAAATGATCAAATTACCATTCTTTATGGCAGAGAAGTACTCCATTTGATTAAAAAAAAAAACCCACGTCTTTTTTATCTAGTCTAGAGGTGATGGGCATTTGGGTTGTTTCCAAGATTTAGCTATCACAAACTGAGCTGCTATAAACATGGGTGCACATATGTTGCTGTGATATGAATCTTGTAATTCTTTTGTGTATATCCCCAGCAGAGAATAGTAGGGTCAAATGGGACCTCTAATCCTAGTATTTTGAGGAATCTCCACACTGATCTCCAAAGTGGTTTTACCAGTCTACATTCCCACCAGTAGTGGAGAAGTGTTCCTTTTTCTGCACAGCCTTGCCAGCCTTTGTTGCTGCCTAATTTTGAAATAGCAGCCATTCTTTGTGGAGTGAGATGAAATCTGAGTGTTGTTTTCTTATCTGCATCTCTCGAATGATCAGTGATATTGAGTATTTTTTCATATGCTTCTTAGCTGCTTTTATATCTTCTTTTGAAAAGTTCATTTCAGATGCCTATTTTTGAATTGGGTCTTTAAATTGGTGGGTTGATTTTTTTAAGCTTTCTATATATTCTAAATAGTAGCTCTTTGTTTGAGAAACAGCTGGTAAGGATTTTTCCCATATTGTTGATTGTCTTTTTCCTCTGCCAGGTTTCTTTTGCTCTGCAGAAGCTTTTTAATAAGATGAGAGCCCATTTGTTGACTTCTTCTGCTAGTTCTTGTGCTAGAGGTTTTGTTCATGAAGGTTTTTGTTCATAAAATCTTTCCTTAGCCAGTGTCTTTAAGAGTTCTACTTTGCAGCAGGTTTAGAGTTTCTGTTTTAACATTCAGGTCTCTAATCCACTTTGATTTTAGTTTAGCACACAGTGAAAGAGATAGATCTAGCTTTAGTCTATGGTAGGTTAAAGCCCAGTTTTTCCAGCACCATTTGTTAAAGAGGCTATCTTTCCTCTATTGAGGATGTTTGGCTCCTTTGTCAAAGATGAGGTGGCTTAGTATATCTGGAGTTGTTTCTGGATCTTCTAATCTTTGCTACTGATCCTCAGGTCTGTTATTTTGCCAGCTCCATGCAGTTTTTATCACAGTGGCTTTGTAGTATAGTTTCAAGTCTGGGATCTAATACCCTCTGTTAGGTCCTTATTTCCCAGAATTGCTTTGATTATTCTAGGTCTTTTGTGGTTCCAGATGAATTTTTGGATTATTTTCTCTAGATCTGTGAAATATGCTGTTGGGATTTCAATCAGGATTGCATTGAATCTATATAGGAGTTGTGGGAGTATAGCCATTTTGACGATGTTGGTTCTTCCTACTCATGAAAAAAGGGTGTCTTCCCATTTTATGATATCTTCTTCAATCTCCTTTTTCAGAGTGTTGTAGTTTTCAGAGTTGAGGTCTTTCACTTCCTTTGTTAGACTGCTTCCTAGATATTTCATTTTTTTGGATGCTATTGTAAAAGGAATTGACTCCCCAATTTCTCTCTCAATAAGTTGTGTATAAAATACTATTTTTTTTTTTTTTTTAAAGACAGGGTCTCACTTTGTAGTTCTGGCTGGCCATGGGCTCACTATGTAGCCCAGGCAATCCTGGAACTCAGCAATCCTCCTGCCTCTGCCTCCTGAGTGCTGGGATGACAGGCATGAGCCACCATGCCTGGCATTGTGGTATGTGGTACTGATTGCTGCTGGGCATGAGTCACCATGCCTGGTATTATTATATGTGGTTACCGGGGATCAAACCAGGGCCCTTGCTCTTGCTAGGCAGGTGTTGGAACCATTGAGCTAAATCTCTGGCCCAAAATCTTATTGGTTTTTGAGTACTGACTTTGTATCCAGCTACGCTACTAAATTTGGTGATTAAGTCTAGCAGTCTTCTATTGGAGTTTTTAGTATCTTCTACATATAATATCATGTCATCTGCAAATAATGACAGTTTAACTTCTTCCTTTCCTGTCTTTATTCCTTTTCTTTCTCCTGTCTAATTGCTGTGGCTAACGTTTCTAGCACTATACTGAACAGGAATGGTGACAGTGGACATCCATTCCAATTTTCTGTAGGGTTTTCATCATAAATGGGTGTTGGATTTTGTCAAACACTTTTTCTGCATCTACTGATAGATAGATCCCTTTACCTAAGTCTGTGGGGTGCTGGGAAGTGACCACTACTCACAATGCCTGTGACTGGTAGGCCCGGTGTGTGTTTGTGGGAACTGCACTATATGGGAAGTCCGAGGGTGCTTTCTTCACAATGACCGTGAAGGACTCCTTGACATTTGGGTTCCTCACACATCTAGCCAACTGGGTGCTAACTTTAGGAACAAACTATAAGATGACACTCACTGAAAGGTTTATCTTTTCTTTTAATTAAAAAATTTTGTTTTTGTGATATTGAGAATTAAACCCAAGGCCTTGTGGATGATAGCCAGTGACTTACCACTAAGCTACACCCCACTCTGAAATGTTACTTTCACAGTCAAATTACAATTTGAAAAGCCTGTGAAGCCAATAAGGGCTGATAGCATTTATACAACTGAAAATGTTCTTGAATTTAAGTTTCCGATAAGCTGCTATGACTGCAAAGCATTATCAATAGAGATTTTTTTTTTTTTTTTTTTTTGCTTTTTGGAGACAGGGTCTCGCTTTGTAGTTCAGGCTGGCCCTGAGCTCACTATGGTGCCCAGGCAAGCCGCTGCGAACTCAGCAATCCTCCTGTCTCTGCCTCCCGAGTGCTGGGATTACAGGCGTGAGCCACCACACCCAGCATTATATGTGGTAACCGGGGATCGAACTCAGGTCCTTGCGCTTGCGAGGCAGGTGCCGGAACTACTGAGCTAACCCTCCAGCCCATCAATAGAGATTTTTAACTCAGGCTTTATGGCTTTGGTTTCAAGGTGGCTACAAGAAGAGAATCTAGAGGGCCAGAGGATTAGCTCAGTGGTTCCAGCACCTGCCTTGCAAGCGCAAGGTCCTGAGTTTGATCCCCGGTAACCACATACAATGCTGGGCGTGGAGACTCACACCCACCAGCAATCAATACCACATACCACATATCACAGTGCTGGCTGTGGTGGCTCACGCCTGTAATCCCAGCACTTGAAAGGCAGAGACATGAGGATTGCTGAGTTCGAGGCTTGCCTGGGCTACATAGTGAGCTCAGAGTCAGCCTGAACTATAAAGCGAGACCCTGTCTCAAAACAAAACAAAACAAAAAGAAACTAGAGTATAATAATTTCACATATGACTTGGTCTTCTCTGTGGCCTGTCTCCAGCTTGTGGCTCCTACATGGCCTTCTTCCCTAACACAAGACTAATCACCACTGTCTTTCCATTCACTTAAAGTGGATCTGCCAAGATGCAGATTTTCATAAAAGCCCTTTGGGGAAGACCATCATGCCCAAGAATGGACTCTCGGACACTACAGAAAATATAAAGGCCAAGATGAAATATAAGGAAGGAACCCTCCTGATCAGCAAAGGCTCATCTTTGCTGGCAGGCAACGCAAAACAGATGTACTTTGTCTGATCACAGCATTCAAAGGGTGTCCACCCTTCACCTTAGGGTGAGGCACTGTGGTTATGCTGTGAGAAGGAGTCTTTTACCATGCACGCCCAAGAAGTATAAACTTAAGAGAAAAAAGATTAAGTTGGCTGTCCTGAAATACTTCAAGGAGGATGAAGATGGCAAAATTAGTTTTTTTTTTTTTTTTTTTGAGACAGGGTCTCGCTTTGTAGTTCAGGCTGGCCCTGAGGCTCATTATGTAGCCCAGGCAAGCCTCAAACTCAGCAATCCTCCTGCTTCTACCTCCCAAGTGCTGGGATTACTGGCGTGAGCCACCACATCTGGCTCATCATTCTTTCTTGGGAGTGATCTTCAAATGAATGATGGGCTGGAGATTTCTATGGCCAGCCACTCTGCATTCACTACTGTTGTGGCAAATGTTGTCTAACTTACTGGGTAAACAAACCAAGGGCCAGAGATTTAGCTCAAGTGGTACTGCACCTACCTTAGAAGCACGAGGGCCTGAGTTCAATCGCTGGTGCCACAAAAACAAACAAACAAACAAAAAACCCCAGAACACAAGTAATTGTATGTTAGTTAATAAAAGACTTTGGCTAATGGAAGAAAAATATTTCTTCTTATTCTCCTACCTTCTTTTTTTTTTTTTTTTTGCTTTTTGGAGACAGGGTCTCGCTTTTGTAGTTCAGGCTGGCCCTGAGCTCACTATGGTGCCCAGGCAAGCCGCCTCGAACTCAGCAATCCTCCTGTCTCTGCCTCCCGAGTGCTGGGATGACAGGCGTGAGCCACCACGCCCAGCATTATATGTGGTAACCGGGGATCGAACTCAGGTCCTTGCACTTGCGAGGCAGGCGCTGGAACCACTGAGCTAACCCTCCGGCCCTATTCTCCTACCTTCTGACCCACCCAACACCTGAGTACATAAACCACTTATTCTTTTTATTTTACTTATTTATTCTGCTTTTTGGTACGGGGGACCCAGCCTTGGCACTGAACAGTGCTCCTTGCCCTTTTTTAAATTTTGAATCAGTCTTCCTAAATTGTCTGGTGGAGACATGAATTTGCAATCCTCTTGTCTCAGCCTCCCAAGTGCTGGGGTTATAGATGTGTGTCACCACAACCATCTTATTTATGCTTTTTATTTTTTCTTTTTATCCTTTTTAAAATGCCATATAAATACAGTGTTTTCTCTTGCCACTGCATCATGTTGTCCTTTGAAAGGCGCTGTGGACCTATCTGGTTACAGGTCCAAGGGCTAACAGACTGGCTCAGACTCACCTTGGGGGTGCCCAGTCATGCCGTGTACAATCGAGCAGGGTGCCCACGTAGGTCTTGTTCCTCCACGTCACGTTCACCACCAGCATCCCTGCAAACGAGAAAACAGACGTAAACAGCATAGCCCCTGCTAGTGCAGTCTTCATGGGCAGTGCTGCGCCTTGTGCAGGTGGCACTTGCGGTATCCTGAGCTCTGGGACAGACAGTCCCACCCGAACGACTGCAGCACCTGTAGCACGCTGAGGCCACAGGAGCGGGCGGCAGCACAGAGCCTCCGGCCGCTTGGACAGTGCTGCTTCTAACGCGCTGAACTCGGAGCGAAGGGGACCCGGCCAGCTCCACGGCTCCCACCCAGCGTGGTGTGCCCAGCACCCTGTGGCACTGGTGTCCGTTTCCCTTCTAAAGAATAAGATACCAGTAAGGGCACCATTTACTTTGTTTTCACATTTCACATGGATGAGATCTGGGGTACAGTACAACTTACGTTCCTCACTTCATGCTACAAATTGGAGATTTAACCATGCTGACCAGAATGCTTAATCTGCTCATTTTAAATGAGCTCATGTACTAACTAAATACAATCTGATCACAATTTATGTGTTCTGTTGGGGAACATCTTGAGGTTTTTTTTTTTGGGGGGGTCTGTGTTCACTCTTAAATGATATATTAAATATTCCTGACATGTTCATTTTTATTTAAAAATGCTTTTGAATATGTAATATAGTCATACTCCAAAAGTGAGCCAAAACCCCCAGCCAAATAAACCCTAAAATAAAGTGAAGTGTTCAACCTTCCAGTTCTACTCAGAAGCAACTTAGGGAGCTGGGCATGGCGGTACACACCTGTAATCCCAGCACTCTGGAAGGCTGAGGCAGGAGGATTGCCAAGATCTGGTCCAGCCTGAGGAAATTAGCACTTAGTAGGACCCTGTCTCAAAATAAAATGACTGGCAATGCAGTTCAGTGTGAAAGCCCTGAGTTAAGTTCCCAGTACCCTCCCCACTTCCAGTTTACTATTTGTATTCTTTGACCCTATTTTTTTCTTTTTAAGATTTGCAACTTTTAAAAAATATTTTGCGGCTGGGAACTAAAGCCCTCCCACTGAGCTACAACCCCAACATTTTTTTTTTTT
>PVIC010010337.1:0-43636 GCA_004025085.1 Thryonomys swinderianus | reverse complement strand
GTAGATGCAAATGAGTTCTAGAAAGTAGGACAGCTTTTATAGAGTGGAATATTTCTATAGGAAACTTGGTGTGGCAATGTGATGAGGGGAAGGAATAAATATGATACAGAAAGAAAATAAAAGAGCATGTATAAAGGGGGGAGGAGGGGGGAGTGGGTAGGGATATGGGTAAAAATGAGAATTAACTTGTGGCATATACAGGTACAAATTTCCCAATGTTATATGTGATTTTGAGATGTATATAAATTGTACCAATAAAGAATTCAATTAAAAAAAAAGTTCATGCTAAAATAATGAAATGGAAAATGTTTATTGTTAGGATCATCAGCTGTGATGCTTCATCTCATAGGCAGCACTTAAACATCTCTGTACTTCTGAATTCTTTAACATTTTTATTAGTAAATGTAGTCCACAGTGATTATATTCATTGTGAGGAGTTGGTACATGCATGTAACATGTCTTAATTCTTTCTTTATCCCCTTTCCCTCTCCTTCTCTCCAGCTCTTCATCACCTCTTTTGCAAAAAAAGCTATCTCCAGAAATATGTTTTATTTCAGCTTTTCAAATACCCTAGAAGTGGTTTGTGGAAAACATTATCAACTCCACAAACTTAACAGAGAGGGAAACATCTTCAGAGATCCCACCCAACCTATCCATGGTCACAGCAGAAAAAAGAACAGTTTCCACTTAAGTAATGGTGTTATGATACCAACCTCAATGCACTTCCCAGGAAAAAACTCAGCATACACTTGTACGCTGACACAGAAGGGTAATGGATTATCATGAGTCCTGGGTACTTTACTAAGCCTAGGAACAGGATTTAAATAGAGGACAAGAAAGAACACTCTAGAATAACAGCCACATTTTTCTTACTTAATGCTGAGGACAAGCAGTCTTTTGCATGTTCCTCCCTATTTATCATCATCAAAGCGGCTCTCATTAACTGTTATCTTCACCATTAGTTATAATGCACTGGATGATATACTGGTTAAACTATAATTTGATTCCTCACATAGATTTACTGAACCAATCTGGGTATTCTTAAGATTTGGAAGGTTCTCTGCACCATTTTTGTGATCATACAGTACTTATGATTCATCTCTTAGAGTGACTTATTTTCTGGGGTGATTTCCACAGATGCTTAGCTATTTCCATTTTCTTTTCCTTCTTTTTTCTAAGAGTAGAAAAAATTTATTGAGAGAAAACAGCTTCTAACAGACCACAAAGTGGGTTGCCCAGGGTCTGTTTCCCAGGGGATTTTTATGAAGCAAAGCCACAAGGTGAAGCAGGTTTGAGGGGGCACAAAACTATAATCCACTAGTAATAGTAATATTACAAGTAATATTACAGTCGCTTAGGTAATATTGGTCCAATGGGAAATGACAAGGTGGGACAAAACTATGACCAACCAATAAGATTACAAGTTTAGTCACTTAGATAATAACATTGATATATGGGGAAGTAAGTCATATGCCAAGTGTACAAGGTCTCCATTTTCTTTCACTCTTGTGATTTCAGTTTACAATGTTATTTCTTAAAATTGTCTTCAAATTTTATACATCTACCCCATGACAGAGCTGGAGTTCTGTAGGTTCTCATCATGCCACTGAAAATCTTATCATGTTTAAAATACTAAAATCAACAAGGCACGCTCCAAAGAAATTAGATGTTAAGTTGAGATGGAAGGATAGCTTCTACATCACATGAGACACAACTTAAAGAACTAGTGGTGAGTAGTTAAAAAATAGTCAGAGAAGGGCTGGGGATTTAGCTCAAGTGGTACCGCGCCAACTTTGGATGCACAAGGACGAGTTTGATCCCCAGTACCGCAAAAAAAAAAAAAAATTAGTCAAAGAAATATAATAATAACTTCCAAATATAACAGAAGGGTGTCATGCATTTATTCCAACAGAGGACACATTAATGGTTCTCAAACAGGAATATCAGACTGTATGGCTCTAAACTGAAGCCCAGCAACATACACTTCAGAAGTATCTTAGGGACTAAAAATGTCCACAGCCTACATCTTTAAGAAGCATTGGTCTAGATAAAAACAAAAATCTCTGTGGTAGAATACACATGCCTGGTGGCAGTGATGGTGAACCTTTTACAGACCAAGTGCCCAAGACGGGACCCCAAACTCACATATCACAAAGTGACCAACACTGCAATTAAACCTGAGTACTGAAGTTTAGGAAAAAACCCCTGTGACCTGATGCTTGGCTGCTCACACACAGAGAGGCTCTGTGTGCCCGCTGCAGCACACATGCTATATAGTTTGCACCACTGGCCTAGGGAGTATTCAGCAGGATTACTTGGGTCTTATATTTATGCTTCTTGCACACTTTAAAAATTTTTCTACTGGGCCGGAGATTTAGCTCAGTGGTGCTGATGCCTGCCTCACAAGCGCAAGGTTCTGAGTTCGATCCTAGTAACCACATACAATGTTGGTCCTGGAGATTCACGCCGACCAGCAATCAATACCACATACCACAGTGCCGGGAGTGGTGGCTCACACCCGTAATCCCAGCATTTGGGAGGCAGAGTCAGGCGGATTGCTGAGTTCAAGGCTTGCCTGGGCTCCATAGTGAGCTCAGGGCCAACCTGAACTACAAAGCGAGACACTGTCTCAAAAAAAAAATTTTTTTTTCTACTGTGTTTTATAATGCAGAGATTAGTACAAGCTGTACATGTATCATTAATATATAAAGAAACAATAGGGAATTGAGTTCAAACTTCATACTATTCTAACAGAATACATAATTTTAAAAGTTTAGATACTTGTGTTCTGGAGGATAAATTGTTGGAGATATGGTAGAAGAGATGCAAATACAGGGTAGGACTTAAAAAGCAGGGAGGAGAGGCAGCTAGTTTGAGAATCAGGAAGGTAAAGACTTGAATTATAGAGTTAATATTTATATTTGTGATGTGAGCCTGTTTTTACATCTTTTAAACAGACATAATAATCCATCTCATGATCGTTGAAATGAACATTTTGAAACATTTAATTTAATGCCTGGCAATGTTCTACGCTTCCTTCTTTTCTTTTCTTTCTTTTCTTTTTTTTTTTTTTCCACTTTAAATCATCCATTAATGACTTCACTTTCCCCTTGGGTTCTGTATTTTGAAAGATTTTGGTTACAAGTAAAATAGTACTTATAAGCAATAATTTTATTAGTCCAAGTGAAACAAATTAGAATTGTGTCAATTAGAAGACACAATTATTGTGAAAAAAGTTACTACCAAGCAGAAGAAAATATAGATAGTCCTCATTTAGTTCAGTTCCTAGGACAAGATCATTAAATGGATTGACCACTAAACAAGAAACTGGATATAGTACATACAATATTCAAATAAAGGAATAGCCAAAGGAAACTCCAACCTGATGACCTTGCTTTTATTTGTGTTATTTTTATATGAAGTAATATATAATAGAACATAAAACTACAGTATCATACTGTGTAGTACGATCAGAGAAAAACTAAGGACTACATAGGGTGTAATACATGAAAAAGAGACACTGAAACTGTATAAACAAGATGTACAGAACTGTACCCCCAAGAAAGACAGGTGGTCAGTTGGAGCAGCGAATCATTAGTGTCAACCAGTTGTGGTAAGTACAAATAGTAAACAAGGCATCACCTCATTAAACAAGGAATATCTATAGCTTCGGTGTCTGTGTGGTGGGGTAGGAAATGGCTAAGACCACATGGGAAAGTAGGGTAACCTGTTAATTACAAAATCCTAGGACATGTGTACAGAACACAGAGCTCTGCATGGAAACTTCCCGCAAGAACTCCAGCAGGTTTCCGACAGCATGGCCAAGACTTGATGCCAGCCTCGGAGTGGGACATACAAAAGGGACAGCTGCCACTGAGCTACTACCATGTTCTTTCACAACAGTTCACCCTCATGCTGTAGGCTGTGCTTCCTTTCCTACTTTTACTTGGATCAAACTCACTATACAGAGCCTTTTATTTTCCTACTTTTAATAAATGAAAACACTGTTATTTTTGATGCTTGTCTCAACCAATCCTCTACTCAGGACAGAAAGAACTGTCATCTCAAAACCCAGTAACAATTTCTTATAGAAGAAACTGACATTTTGGTTTTGGGGAAAGATAGCTTTATTGGGGCAGATGTCACTAACTTGTAGACTTAAAAATACCTTAGGACTGGTAAGCCTCTATTCTATTGTTTAGGACCTTAAAGGCTAATGACCACCAGTCAAAATTCACAGGAGCTCCAAATCAAATTCACCATTCATAAAAACTACTGTGGCTCCACAGAAATTAAATCAAATATCTTTTTGTTTTCTTTTCAGTTTTAAGGCTTTTACAATTGAATTTTAATGCTTGAGGTAACTGCAAATTCACATGTAGTTGTACAAAAAGAATGGCTCCAGGTATTGCTTTAAAAACTATAGCAGAATTCCACAGAAAGGATATGTCTGCTGATAAAGCAAGATATAAGGATCTTTCCAAAGTTCTTTCACTTTGCCCTTTTTTTAGCTATCCCCCTTACTCCCTACTCCATCACTAAATGAGTGACCACAAATTTGTTTGTTTCTGCTGTGTTGTTTTTTCAGTAACGTTATATAAGTGAAATCACACAGTACTAATCTTCTGGTATTGAATTTTTCTCAATCAGCATAATTTTCTGATTGCTACCTGTACCAATAGTTAGCTCACTGACATTGTCTTGTGTAATGTTTCCTATGACTGCTAGTGCAGAAAATACTCCTGCATATTAGCAGCCATTCAACTGTAATAAAAGGAACTCCCTTCAAATATTTACTAAATTCATGATCAGAACTGTATTTCCACAAATGGGAAACTAGGCAATCTTCAATACAAAAAACCTTTTTTCCCCTTTTATTTAGCTCCTTTTCAGTGTCTTTATTTTATAATTATCTTTTATGGTTTTAAAAGATTTTTAGTAATGTTATTTTTCCTTTTAGAAATTTATTTTTACCTATACAATACATAAGTATTACATTTGTCATGGGAAGTTGGTACATGTATATAATACATCTTAAATTTTCCCCCTGCTTTCCTCCTCCCTCCTGGGGAATATTTTTCTTATTAAAAAATATCTTTCTGAAAACTAGGACTAGAGGTCCCATTCGACCCTGCTATCCCCCTGCTAGGAATATACCCAAAGGAATTAAAAGAAAAATCACACTGGAAAGACAGATGTACACCCTTTTTCATAGCAGCTCAGTTTGTGATAGCCCCATCTTGGAAACAATCCAAATGCCCATCAACTGGAGACTGGATAAAGAAGATGGCTTTTTTTAATGGAGTATTACTCTGCCATAAAGAATGACAAGATTCGTTCATTTATGTGCAAATGGATACACCTGGAGGACACACTAATAAGTGAAATAAATAGATCACAGATATGCAAATACTGAATCTTTTCTTTGATATGAGCACCTGTAGATGTAAAGGAGCTCCAGAATGTATGATAGTTTTTGTAGAATGGCAAATATCCAAAGGGAATTTGGTGTGGGAACGTAATGAGGGGAAGGAATAAATATGATTTGGAAAAAAATAAAAGAGCAGGTATATAGATAGGGGTGAGGGGGGTGTGGGTGGGTAGGGATGTGGGTTAAAAATGAGAATTGAGCTGGGCGTGGTGGCTCACGCCTGTCATCCCAGCACTCGGGAGGCAGAGGCGGGAGGATTGTTGAGTTTGAGGCTTGCTTGGGCTACATAGTGAGCTCAGGGCCAGCCTGAACTACAAAGCGAGACCCTGTCTCAAAAATAAAAAAACCCCAAGAGAATTGACCTGTGTCACATACTGGTACAAATTCCCCCATGTTGTATGTGATTGTGAGCTGTATATAAAATGTACCAATAAAGAATTCAATTAAAAAATATCTTTCTGAAAAATTATATGAAAGTATACATCAAGGACACTAATTAATTATAGTTCTAGGATGTTAGGATTCAAGTAAGCCATAACTGATGTGGATAAGGATTTATACAAAAGGTTCTCAAAGCCGCATACCTCAGACTAATAAGAATTTAAGAATAGCTCAACTACAGAAATAAACCAGGTGACTGATTAAGTGATACAATAAGAATATGTTTGTCTATAAATTTTTAGTAAAAGAGGAAATGCTCATTAACATAATGCCAAGTGAAAAGTGAACTATAAAGTTGACTTTTCCATTGGATTTGAAATTGTATTGGTGGCCTAGTATACAACAGCACATTACTACTAAGTACTCCAAAAATAGTTGTTTAATGAATAAAAGGAGGTGATAAACTAAGAGAACAATCTGATAAGTAACTAAATTGCTGAGAAATTCAAAACCAATTTAAAAAAATTAGTTTATCATCTGCATATTTCTCATTATAAAAAGAATGCATATTCAACATAGAACACTACTTAATGGTAAAGTAGGGAGAGGTGCTTGGAGCTATCTATATGTACTTTTTTTAGGGGGTAGTACTAGGGACCGAACTCAAGACCTTGTGCTTGCAAGGCAGACACCAGAACCACAGAGCGAAATAACTGGCCTGCCATTTATATTTTAAATGTCTAAATGTTAACATTTTGAGATATTAATTTTTATTTTTTCTTAAGTACATTTTAGGTAATTAATTTTTTGGTTTTAATAGGGATTGAATACATGCTCTAACATTGAGCTATATTCCAGTCCTTATATGCACATTTTAAAATGGTATTGTGATAGTTTAGTAGTTTTACTTAGCTTTTTCATTTATTAAATTATACACATTTTTAATTATAATAGAAACTCATAGTAAGAAACAGTTTAAGCCAGGCATGGTGGTATATGCTTGTAATCCCAACACTTGGGAGGTTAAGGTGGGAGGATTGAGTTTGCGGTCAGTGTGGGTTACATAACAAGTTCAAAGCCAGCCTGGACTATATAGCAACACCCTGTGTCAAGAAATAAAACAAGTGGTCACCCATCTTTCTGTGTCCTCCTTCTGTCTCTCTTAGGCAGAAGTTTTCTTTCTCAATAAAGTTTTCCAACTTTTTTTTTTTTTGTGAGACAGGGTCTCACTTTGTAGTTCAGGCTGGCCCTGAGCTCACTATATAGCCCAGGCAAGCCTCAAACTCAGCAATCCTCCTGCCTCTGCTTCCCAAGTGCTGGGATTGTAGGTGTGAGCCACCACACCCAGCAAGTTTTCCTACTCTCATTCTCCATGGCTTCTAAAATCCATTTCCCAGTTTTAGAGAACACAAACTCACGTGTTAGGTATCTGGCACGTTAGAGCCAGACTTGCTCCACTGTATCATTTGGAGCTCTTCCACCAAGACTGCTGGATAGAGATAAGTGTTTTCTTTCTTTCATAGATTCTAAGAAAAGTTGGTCTTTACTTCACAGATTTTAACCTTGTTTCCTAAGTTCTAACCCTTGTTGTACAGATTCTGGTCCTTATTTTAGTATGTTTCAAAAGTGTTTTAATTTTAAGTTGTATGCTTAAGTGTTTGCAAACTGCTTATTTCTCTTGTGGTACACTGTCCTTTGTTAAAAGTATACCTTATTCTTGGGGCTGGAGGGTTAGTTCAGTGGTTCTTGCTCCTGCCTTGTAAGTGCAAGGTCCTGAATTCGATCCCCGGTAACCACATACAATGCTGGGCATGGAGACTCACGCCCACCAACCATCAATACCACATACCGCAGTGCCAGGCATGGTGGCTCACGCTTGTAATCCCAGCACTCGGGAGGCAGAGACAGGAGGATTGCTGAGTTTGAGGCTTGCCTGGGCTACATAGTGAGGTCAGGGCCAGCCTGAACTACAAAGCAAGACCCTGTCTCAAAAAAAAAAAAAAAGTATACCTTATTCTTATGTTGCATATGTTGTGTTTGTTACTAGGTTACTTTAAAAGCTGTAAGATAGATCTCTTCAGGCTTTTACCTGTCCCTTACAGAATGTTAAACAGTGGTCACTTTGCCAGCCCTTAAACACTACTAGGGCCTCTGACACTCTGAAAGCAGAGGAAAGGTTTCTCCACTTTCTCATCAGTTTCTCAGGTGAATCCCACTTCTAATCGCGGCTGGAACACTGACTAGATAGCAACTGGATTCCTTTCACAGTCAGATCTCTGATTGCATGGAACTAGTGGAAACTGAGGTGACAACTGAGGAATTCTAGCCAGGGCTGCTCTCTAGTGGGTTCCAAAGGTACTTCAGAAGAAGCTGGCTCCCAACAGCCTGTCTGGATAATCATCAGAAAGTCTCTCCATCTCATCCCTACCTGAACTCCTCCATGAGGTAAAAGGTGAAGTCTAACAGTGATCATCACATGTCCTGTCTCAGAACACTGAATGATGCTGCCAGAACCCTTTTGTAAGCCTCTGTTATGAGTCGAGCTACAGGTGTAGACCTCTTTCTGTACTAACAAGATAGGACCCAATGTGACAAGAATATACAAATCTTTGGTAAAATAGAAAACTACCCAAATCTTGTCTTTCTCAGGCATGGGCTCCATTGTTCATGTAGACAAGAAAAACTGTTAATAGGTAGTGGGCTTTAAAGATTTGAGTATAGACTTATAGAGTGCTATATGGTGTGAACAGGTAATTCTGCACTCTATGGAGCTAGAGAAGACTTATTAGACACACCCCTTGCTAATCCTGATTTGATCCTCTTCTGTGATGGCAGTTCTTTCATAGAACATGGGACAAGAAAGGCAGGATATGAAGTAGTGACTCCAGACACTGGAGGGTTCCTCACTTGCACCTGGCACTAGCAGCTAGCAGAACTCGTAGCTTTGACCAGGGCTTTAAAACTCAGTAGGGACAAATGGTCAATATTTATACTGACTCAAGTTATGCCTTCTTAATATTACATGCCCACGTAACTATATGGAAAGAAAGAAATTATCCAACAGCCAATGGATCTCCTATAAAGTATCATCTGTCTACCTGCCCTCTGAAGTGGCAGTTATTCACCATAAAGGGCACCAAAGGGGAGTTGATGAACTATCTCAAGGTAATCAACTGGCTGATGCAGCAGGAAAAAAGGGTGCACAAAGCTCCCGTTCAGGCCTCTCTGATGTAGGAAGGGTCCCTCGAGCATACCGGACCCAAATTCCTCAGTCAGAGGTTGAATGGGCTCTCTCCCATGGTGTCAGTTTCTCCCCTCAGGATGGTTATAATCAGATGATGGTAAATTGTTTCTCCCTGGTATTAGTCAATGGAAAATTAAGTCTTTACATCACTCCTTTCCTTTGGGGAGAGACAAGATGCAGCAGAGGGCCTCAAAGTTATTTATAGGAAAAGAACTTTCTCAGACAATAAAGCAGATAGGTACGATGTGAACTCTGTCAGAAAAACAACCCCTTTAACAGAACCAGAGTTCTTCCAGGTGTACAGAGACATGGTAAATACCTTGGAGGAGATTGGCAGTTAGACTTGACTCATATGCCAAAGAGTAGAGGACTCCAAAACCTATTGGTCTGGGTAGACACTTTCACCAACTGGGTTGAAGCCTTCCCTTGCAGAACAGAGAAGGCACAAGAAGCGGTAAAGGTTTTAGTCTCGAAAATCATCCCTAGGTTTGGACTCCCTAACAGAGTGATAATGGACCCTCCTTTAAAGCAACAATTACACAGGATGTCTCTCAGGCACTGAGCATTCTCTATCAACTTCACTGTTCCTGGAGGCCTCAGACATCAGGAAAAGTAGAAAGGACAAATGAAATCTTAAAAAGACACCTCGCAAGAGCAAAAAGAGACCGGTTCTATAATCTGCCTCCGATCACACGGCTTACTAGTGCCAGGATTTAAATCCAAGAAATGAGGCTCCAGATGTAGTCTTAACTCTAATCACTACCTAGCTGTCACTTAATTCTTCATAGTTCAAAATATGTAAGGAGAAAATTGGGCAAATCTTTGCAACTCAGTTTTCTGTTATTTTCTGTTGTGCTCCTGGAAAACAGCAGAACTTACCTTACATATTTGGGGGGATTAAATAAATGTAATATATGGAAGGAACATAGAAAAATATTGGACCATTACAAAATAATTTGTAGATATTTGCTGTATGTTAAGTTGCTTTTAGTTTTTTGTTGACTTACACATTTTTAAAACTGAAGGGCAAAATTTACATGCTCAGAGTATACTTGTCTCAGGCAATATAGTTGGTCTTACCTTGCCCAGGAATAGCATGAAGTCTCCCACTGTGTTGATGGCAGCCACTCGTAGAGCATTCTCCACCAAAATTACAAAGGCATCCTTTGCTGAGGTGCAGAAGTTGGTGCTGTTGATAGCTGTGGCTGTGTACGCATTCTGGATAAAAGAAGAAGCAGTATTCTCATCAATAACCTGTAACTTTTAAAGATGTAAACTACGCATAATGGAACGCTGATTTTTAAGAATATTGCAGTCAACTGAGGACAAAGAAAAATATTTTTCCAAAATATTCGTGTAAAAAGAGCCTTTCAGTTGGTGTAGTTTTAGTCCTTTAAAAATACTTCTACCTCTTCTGTGTGTTATTCTGAAAGAATTAAAAGCAGCACACTACAGTGACACATGAATACCCATGCTGAGCAGCACAACTCCTAATAGCTAAATCCTGAAAGTAGCCCATAGATGCATCAAAAGATGAATAAAGAAAATGTGTTATATATACACAGTGGAATACTACTCAGCCATAGAGAAAGAGAAATTAGAGTAATTTATAGGAAGAGGGTGCATCTTGAGACCATAATGCTATATGAAGTAAATCAGACACGAGAGGTTAAACATAGCCTGGTTTCTCCTATATGAGAAACCCAAAATATAATTACTTTAAAGAGCAAAATAAAAGATGGTAGGAAACAGAAGACAGTTTTTGTGGAGATTGGGAGAGGCTCTAAAGATAGGGGAAGATGGGAGATTAGGGAGAAGAGGAAAGAAAAACTGATGTTCTTTATATGTACCAATTCCCCAAGATGAATGTAATTAGCACTGCACACATGTACTAATAAAAATAAAACTATTATCAAAACACACACAGCACCCAGCACTCGGGAGGCAGAGACAGGAGGATTGCTGAGTTCGCGGTGGTTTGCCTGGGCACCATAGTGAGCTCAGGGCCAGCCTGAACTACAAAGCGAGACCCTGTCTCAAAAAGCAAAAAAAAAGCAAAAAAAAAAAAAAAAAAAACACAGCACAAGCCTTCCTAGCATCCATTAATTCTTCCCTGTATTAGTAAATCGAACAATGTCATCTTTCTTAAATGTCTCAGGTTCATCATTATGAGTATTAGCAGTTGATGTAACAGTGGTGCTTTATAAACTGGAGATTATGTGGGCTGCTTTATCTGAACACCCACCACATGCTTGGTGTTTTCTTTTTGCTGTTATTTTTCACACTCACTTCCTATGTAGTACTTTATAACACTCCTAGGAACAGGATCAAAATCCCCTTTAATACACTAGCTCTTCTATTAGTCCGAGTGAAGATGACATTGCCTCTAGCTCAGGGGGTGGGTCTTCATCAAAGTGAGCCAATTCGCATGTTCAACCCTCTTGGTCATAATTGGTTCAGGTGTTGGTACAAAGGGTAAAGACAATACCACAAAGACAGACAGTAATTGCATTCCCCAGAAAACTGAGGTACTAACTAGCCAGCTTTCTGGACTTTTCAATTATAAAAACTATTATGCTGCAAATAATCTTCCCCTTCTCCCTCTTTCCTTCATTTAGGGCAGACTTAGTTGGGCTTTCTGCCTTTTCTAATACTGAACCATGATTTATTGCCCCTTGTCTTCACTGAACTAATAGCGATAGACTTTATTTCCATAATGTTCTATACTAGTACTATTTGTTGTTTTCTGAGAAATATAACTGCTACACCATTCACTATACCTGCATCTTAGGAAGGGAGTGACTTTGTGATTCAAATTTTGGTCCCAAGGAATTTTTGGCTTAATGCTGACAAAAATCACTGCTGTGAACAAAATGTAATTTCTGGAAAACAGCATGAAGTTTTCGCTCTTTATATTGTGTTGCCTGTACAGCTTAAAATACAGAACCTACAAGGGATGATCTTTAATTTATGAATGTTCTAATCAAATGCCTGTTATTAAGAGCTTGGTGTGAAGATGAAGTCTGAGTTACTGAAATTTAATTTGCCATTGTATGATAAAACTGACTAAAAAACAGGACATTTGAGAACCGAGAGAAGAACAGAACTAAATAAATTGATACCCATACTTCTTAAACTCTTTTTTCAGTAATGGAGACTATAGCATTCTTTGGGAAATACAGTATGACTTTGATATATAGAATTTCATATAAATGAGATAATTAGCTATCAGAATATATTACTACAGTACGTTAAAAGGTCCTTTATATCGAAAGCTAATATATAAAATATTTTTAAGAATTCATACTATTAAATTCTTCTGTTAGCACCCATTAGCTACTTGCTGCCTTGTATTTTCCGCTGAAGGTTCTCACCAGTTAAAAGGCCACAGAAACAGTTAACTCCATGCAGCATCTCCAACATCTACAAAAACTTCTTTTGAAATATTTTGCAAAATGCCTCGATGTAAAAATAAACTGGACTTTGGGTCCTGTGTAACAATAGCTCAGGTGAAAAATGATGGAGAAAACTGCTCCAGTCACACCTATTCTCAAAACTCAGAATGGTTCCCAGTCCCTGCTTGTTCCCTAAGTACCCACAGAAACACCCACTTAACATTTATTCTAGAGCAGGATGGTCAAACTGCCACCTGTTGGCTGTATCTGTTCTGCTGATTACTTCAATAAATAAGGTTTTCCTGGAATACAGCCCTGTTGATTTGTTTACATATTGTCCACGGTTGCTTTCCTGCTGCATTTGCAGGACGGAACAGCTGTGAGAGACTAAATGGCCTATAAAGCCAAAATATTTACATCCTGGTTCTTTACAGAAGACATCTGTTGACGTTTGTTCTGGAGTACTGTCAATTCTCAGTATCAACCTCGTTTAGTCTACAGACCTACCTGCTTCCCCTTTTGAAATACAAAGCACCCGTGTGCTTTTGAGGTTTTAATAATTTCCTCCATAACTCCAGTCTTTTACCAGTTTCACTGTATTTCTTTAGTGCAACATTTAACTTACACATCTTCAGTGATCTAGGGTATAATTCCCCTGTGGGGACATATCTGAGTTATCGTACTCTAAAATGTGATCAAGAGACAAATGACCAGTTATTGATAACAAACTTTCAGTGTAAAAGTACCTTACTATATTAACTATTTACATTGATCATGAGATCTATTCTGATTTTAAAAAAACAGTACAGGGTCTAGGATAAAGGAAACTAAACAATACGTTTAAATCACCTAGAATGGTTGGTCACGCAGGCCCCAAACTGAGGAACAACCCATTCATAACGGTGCTGCTTACCCTTTCCACTTTCTCATGAGTCTCCTGCAATAGGAGGCGAAGCAAGAGAGGCTTCACATAATCTGTTGGCTCTGTATCATGGGGGCCAGCTGAGAAGGCCCAGTGCTTCCAAACTAAACTATAAAAGTCTTTTAGTTCATCTAAGAATTATTCCTCCCCTTATATCTCTCTCTTTGTCCCACCCTGCCCATTCCATCTTCTTTTTGGGCAGAAGCCTATAAATCTGTAGACAAAAAAAGGAAGCAGCAATAATTTATCTGCTGTCAGTTCCAGAGTAGCATATCCACACAGAAATTTAGTCTTCTTGACAACAACCCTAGAGATGTGTATGCAATGCCTTTGTAGTCGACTTAACTGAAAAGGAAGAGCTGATTGTTTCTTAAGCCCTTTCACCTCTTCCTACAGCAGAAAGATGAGCTGTGCAGATACACAAAAGTCAAGATGACCTGTTAAGGAAGAAATCTGTGCTATAGATCTTAACGGGCCAGAGAAATTTCCCTCAGTTCTGTACCACCTAGTCTAAAATAGATTTATGTTAAGGGCCTCAAAAAGTCTTGAGTCCTTTGTGGCTTTCCCCAATAGCTTTGCTTGGAATTTTCTGCAAGCTGCTTATTGAGAGTGAACCCACCTTCTCAGACAGCCTTCCTCATTCGGAGCTAACCTGCCCAGAGAGGCGTCGCTGGCTAATACTCAGCCCGTACATGCCTAATATCTGCTTGAGAAAGGACACAGGCTTCAGATTATTCAGTTCTCAGAAGCAAGATGATGGATGATTACCAACCAGGAATATTTTTAAAAGAATGCCTGCCAACAAGTGATCTTTAGTAGTACTCTTGTGCGAAAAACTGAGCAGAAAAAAAAATACTGGTTATGTGAACAAAAATGTTAGGGCAGCAGGTCATTATACAGGTAATCAGGGTTGTTTGGCTACCTGTCCCAGGTACGGTTTTGATATTTTCACACCTCTTTCTTTTCTTCATTAAAGGACCTAGAAATTTACATAGTTTAAAATATTCATATCATGACTCACTTAGTAAGTGAAAAATAAACAGCAATGGTGGGAAAAAGGGTAAAGGATACAGGCAACTCTACCTGTGAATCCTTGTAAATTAGAAGAAAGAATAATTACAATGATTCCTCCCTTATTTTGGGTAAGGGAATGGTGGGTTATGCTATGGTCTAAATACCTGTTATACCCCCTAATTCACGTTAAAATCTAATTGCTAAAATACAGTATGAGGAGATGGAGGTGAATGACTGGGACAAGTGTGCTTAGATAAGAGGGTCAAGATCTGTCCATTTCTTCCACTGTGTGATGATGCAGCCAGTAGGTAACACCTATGAACCAGCAACCAGGCCCTCATTAGACACCAAATCTGCAAGTCCCTTTATCCTAGGCTCCTCAGCCTCTGGAACTATGAGAAATAAATTTCTGTTGTTTATAAGCTACTCTCTTTATGGTTATTTGCTACAGTAGCCCAAATGAACCAAGGCAGGGCACAACATCAACTTTTACCACTGGTTTCATCCTGTCCTGTTCTAAGTTCTTAGACTTCTTAAAACTCAGATGATCTCAAGTAAGATCATACTTATGTGAATTAAAGGGGACACACCTGTTTAAATGCCGCATTGTTTCTCTGGTGTGAGAAACACAAAGTGGAAATAAGAACTAAAATGTGTAACACCTATTGGGAAATGGGATGGAAATGTTTAAATTTGAAGGGGAACAAGGGAGAAAGGAGAAAGGAAGGAAGGGACAAGGAAAAAAGTGAAAAAAGAAGGAAAAAAAGGGAAGCAAAGCTTTTGTACATATGGAGGGAACAGGGCAGATTCCCTTTGATAAATGTTACTATGTATGCCTAAAAGCCACCCATAAATGTTCTGCTATAAACAACTCATGAATTAAAAAAGTATGCTGCACAAGTCAATTAGTTGTTCTCTAAATTATCACTTGTCTTAGTTTATATTAAACATGAAAATTTGAGAGGTTTGAATACTAAAATAAACTACTTTATTTTCTTCATGATATACAGACAGACAGACAGGCAGACACACACACACACACACACACACACACCCACACACACACACACACACACACAGAGTGAGCTGCTGCAACAGGGATCTCCCAGCCCCTGGGTCATGAACTGGTGCCTGTTGTGGCTGCTGGGTGTGAGCTGCACAGCAGAAGACGGGGAAGCAATGAAGCAACTCCTGTATTTCCAGCTGCTCCTACCACTTGCATTACTGCCCGGGCACCATCTCCTCTTGGATCGGCTGTGGTATTAGAGGCTTGTGGGAGCTCAAACCCAATGGGAACTGTGCATCTGAGGAACCTAGGCTCCGAGTCAGCCTACACACACACTTCTAAGTCTGTGGGAAAACTGTCTTCCATAAAACCAGTCCCTGACGACAGAAAGGCTGGAGACAGATGGGCTACAAGCTGCCTGTTTCAATTTTCTCACATATAAAATACAGGAAATAATGTTCTCTACACAGACTTAAGAGATATTGATGACCATATAAAGTGTTTAGTATGTTATCAGGTATAGAGTAGTGTGTTAAAAAGTAGTCTCTATAACTCCCACACGCTATCCAGAGAAAGGCTTTATAATATTAAGAGCTTATCAGTCAGAAAATAGATACCCTGCAGTGTTAAATGTACTATCTCCAGCTGGTATCTGTGTAGAACAAGGCCTGAATAATCCAGTGCCCAGTGGAAAATCTAGCTGTAACAATCTCTCCACGTAAACTGAATCTTGCTGACTAGATGTATCATCATCTTCATGTCATGGTGAGGACCTGCAACCACAGAGACTCGTTCCCAGATCACTGTTTGCAAAACTAGCACCTGTGCTATAAATAACGAATGGCCTATCAGCACTCCTTTCTACTAAACCCTGTAAATTTACTAAAGCAGTGGCAACAAATTGATGGCCCATGGAGAGGTGACATCATGTAGCCCAAAGACCTATTTACTCTGCTGTACTCAGAGTTTGTTTTATTACTTGTCAACATTTTAATAGAGGAGACAAAACATAAACAGCTACAATTCCGGCTTCTCTTAAAAAATTGGAAAAGCTAACCCTCGTCCATAAATTCTCACACAGCTGCAATCTGTCGACAGAGGTAGTGAAGGCTTTCCATGTGAAATATGAGCTCTCCAGTTTGCCACTGAGCTCTAGTGCTCTCTGTTGTCTCCCCCCCACCCACCCCCACACACTGCGCTTCAGTTGTAAAACGTACATTACTTCAACTCTGCCATGTGTTTGGATTTTTCAGTCTGCTCAAGGCTTTTGACAGGTTGCATGAAAATCTCAGGGAGAGAAGCAAAAGAAAAGACAGGAGAAAACAAGCCAAAGGGATACAACTAACTGTTAGTTAAGCATCTTCCAAAGAGAGCTTGACAGAAGAGAATTCTGAAGTGGAGGTTCTGAGTCAAGTATGGTGGTGGGAGGTTCAAACAGAAGACTCCCAAGTTCAAGGCTAACCTGGACAGTTCAGTGACTTGGCAAAAACCTGTTCTCTAACCCCCCAAAATGTGTATGTGATTCTGCATGTAAAAATGTAAAGTATGAAGCAACATCCCTGGTACAAGGTAAGCACTCACGTAATGTTAGCTGATATTTAATATTACCATTTCATTGTATTTTCTGGAATACCACAAGGACAATTTCAGAGTAAATAGGCAATTAAACAAAGAATCTTTGAAAAATAAGCATAAGAAAGACTATCATAAGATTTTTGAAACGTATGATGAAACTAGAACAATTAAATATTGCAGTATTCATGTAAGAACAGGCAGAGCCATAATAAAGAAAAGAAAGCTCTGAGACACACTTCAGATATGATAGTTAAATATTTACTATATAATTAAATTGACATTTCTTACCAGAAGAAAGATTATTCTCTAACTGATCCTGGAACAATGGGTAAATTCTAGACAAAATAAAGTTTTTTAAAAGTCCTCCAAAGATCCATAGTAAAATACAGATAGGTATGTGAGAACATGCCTGTAATTCTAGCACTGGGAGGCTTATAACAAGTTTGAGTCCAACCTGGCTATTGACTATACAGTGAGATCCTTGTTTTGAAGAAAAGAAAAGGAAGGAAGGCAAAAAGGAGGAAGGGAAGAAAAGAGGAAAGGAAGGAGAAAGGAAAAAGAAAAAGGAGGGGAGGGAAGGGAAGGGAAGGGAAAGAAAAAAGGTCTAATCTTGAGGTGGGAAATCTTGCCAAGCAAGCAATCATTTTAAAAAGTTTGGGCCTGGGCGGAGATTTAACTCAGTGGTTCCGGCGCCTGCCTCACAAGCGCAGGGCCCTGAGTTCGATCCCGATAACCACATACAATGCTGGGCATGGTGACTCACACCCACCAGCCAAAAATACCACATACCACAGTGCCAGGCGTGGTGGCCCACACCTACAATCCCAGCACTCAGGAGGCAGAGGCAGGAGGATTGCTGAGTTTGAGGCTTGCCTGTGCTACATAGTGAGCTCAGGGCCAGCCTGAACTACAAAGCGAGACCCTGTCTCAAAAAAAAAAAAAGAAAGTTTGGGCCTGGGGATTTAGCTCTATGGTTCCAACGGCTGCCTAGCAAGTGCAAGGTCCCTTGTTTTAATCCCCGGTAACCACATACCACAGTGCCGGGAGTGGTGGCTCACACCTGTAATCCCAGCACTCAGGAGGCAGAGGCAGGAAGATTGCTAAATTCAAGGCTTGCCTGGGCTACATAGTGAACTCAGGGCCAGCCTGAACTACAAGTGAGACCCTGTCTCAAAGATAAATTTAAAAAAAAAAGGTTTGAAAAGATCTGAGGAGAAGAAGAAAAAAAAAACACTGCTTATTAAATTTAAATTTAAAATAAAGTAACTGTGGCCACTACTGTACTCAGCTGCCACTCACCAAGGACTTACTGTGATCCAAGCACAGGCTCAGAGCACTGTGGACAAAATAAAAAGCACTGCAGACACTATTGTTATCTCTACTTCACAGGGAACATTTATTTAGCGTTATCAGACATTACGAGGCTGAAATAAAATATTACAAAGTTATCCTCAAAGCTAGTATTTTAATGATAGTAACCATTATGTTAGCATGGTGAGATTATGGGTATTATTCTTGGCTTTCTAAACTCTGATGTTTTATACATTTTTTTTTTGAGAAAACTGATGTATTTTTAGAATTATGTTTTTAGATTATTTTTGCTAAGGTTTCTTAAATTAGAATCAATGTCAGTCTAAAAAAATAGGAGCTTATTTAAAAACAAACAAAATACAAACACAAACAAAGTGGGGGAGGATGCCCACCAAGAGCCAAGTATTATAAAAGGAGCTGATTTACCTACACTGAACTTCTTCTTATAATACTTACAAGGACAGGTATACTTTTTTCTCTGTGTACTGAAAAAAGAAAGTGATTCACAGGTTTCACTGAGAGTGGAACAGCTACACTGGTGAGACTGAAATAACCATCAGCATCTGGCTCTCTCCACTGCACGAGGGAGATGCTGACAGTGTGGGCTCGATCCTAGGGGTACGAACAGGAGACACTTCTTATTTAGAACATAGCGACTCTTGTGGAGGCAAAAAGGTCTCTAGGAAGATAAGATTCCTGCCTTTAAGAAGCTGTAAGCCTAAAGGTGAAGATAAATAAGGACAGGTGGTTCCAATTTCTTATTATTTTCACAGAGGTATGAATTGGTGTCGTGAAGCTGGTGGAGGCTCCTGGATGACGAGGGGAGGCTTCAATCATGCAAAGTCACTAGTCAGTGGGGAGCTAGTTGGGTGTTGGAAACAAGTCATTCTAGCCACTTGTAGGAAGTTGTAAAAGTAAAACATGCCTATGGAAGGTGGGAGGAAATAGACTAGAGAGCTGGGTTTAGCCAGACTGAGTATAAGCTACTTATAAGTATATAATGTAATGATGATCTTTAGTCCATGTCCCTCTCTGTATCAGGATGACTTAGCACTACACAATATTAATTTTCGAGTTGTGGGGACAGTGATTAGGGAGGGTGGGGTCCCTGTAAATGATACAGCAAAATATAGTTACAAACATTCAGCATTTTCTCCTGTAGAGACATGTGGCTTCTCCCAAACTTCCTCAGACCTAGAGCCTAAAGGCTGCCCATTCCCTCTTTAGTCCCCATGAAGAGGCAGAATATTCAGATGCTGGCTCCAGGAGACCTGAAGAATGGAAGACAACCGAAGAGGGAAAGAGCATAAAGCAAGGCCAGAGATAACTACTGTTTTACCTGTGCTCACACATCTCTACTCCGTCCTATACAGAAGACCCCTGCACACATGGGCAAGGTAAGATGATTATTTGACACAAATAAGACCCCTGCATGTCCTTGGAACTAGCTTGAAATGAAGCCTTTTTCCTTCTTACCAAAAAATAATTGGCTTCCTTTGGTTGGTCAGTGGTGAGTGAACAACACAAGCACTGGGACTTAAGTGAACAGTATGGGGGTTGAATCCAGGGTGTTACTCATGGAGGCAAGCACTCCTCCACTGCACTGCTCCCCCAAACTCACTTTATTTTTCATTTGGGGCAGGTCTCGCTAGGTTACCTGGGTTAGTCTCAAGGTTATATTCCTCTTGCTTTAGCCTCTCAACTAGTTAGAAGTACAGACATGCATTATCATACACGGCTGGTGTTAGTATTTTAAAGTGAGATTCTTTTATACACCTCCAGAGAATATAATGACTAGCAAGAAATGTATTTGTCTAAGGAAACATCATACCTACTTCTTGTATAAGCCACAGAGCCCAATACAGCCAAGTTCAGCACATTCAACACCAAAGCCAAAGGACCATCATCCTTTGACTATCTTGGAGTCAGTAAAAGCAATGTGCTAAGAGGTTAGTGATAAGAAAGTCAATCACTCAGAGGTAAATGATGAGAAAGTCAATTTTGTCTCTGGCCTATTAGATGAGGGAATCAATTCATTAGAATGATTTTTAGGGAATGGAAAAGTGGCAAAAAAAATTCTAAAAAGAAAGAAAAGATGAGTAAAGTGCTCCACACTAAGTCATAAATGCGTGGATAAACAAAGACAGACTCAACCCATACTCTTAAAAATTTTTTAAGTGTCAATTCCTCCAATCAGCCTTAGAAATGACACTTCTTTGGCGGATGTAGGGAAGGACTAGAGAGGATGGGGATGTGAAAAGAATTAAGATATATTATATACATGTACCAACTCCCCATGACAAATATAATCATGTACTACAAACATGTACTAATGAAAATTTTAAACTAGGGGAAAGAATAAATATAATTCAGAAAGAAAATGAAAGAGCATGTATATAAGGACTGGGGTGCTGTGGGTGGATAGGGATATTGGTAAAAATGAGAATTAACTTGTGTCATATACTGGTACAAATTCCCCAAGGTTATGAATGATTGTGAGCTGTATATAAAATGTACTGATAAAGAATTCAAGGGCCGGAGGGTTAACTCAGTGGTTCTGGCACCTGCCTCCCAAGTGCAAGGTCCTGAGTTCGATCCCTGGAAACCACATACAATGCTGGGTGTGGAGACTCATGCCCACCAGCAATCAATACCACATACCACAGTGCCAGGCATGGTGGCTCATGCCTGTAATCCCAGCACTTGGGAGGCAGAGGCAGGAGGACTGCTGAGTTCCAGGCTTGCCTGGGCTACATAGTGAGCTCAGGGCCAGCCTGAACTACAAAGCGAGACCCTGTCTCAAAAAAAAAAAAAAAAAAAAGAATTCAATTAAAAAAAATTTAAACTAGGGCTGGAGATTTAGCTCAGTGGTTCCAGTGCCTGCCTGGCAAGGCAAGGTCACTGGTTCGAACACCAGTAACCACATACAATAATACAGGGTGTGGTGACTCACGCCCACCAGCAATCAATACCATATACCATAGTGCTGGGTGTGGTGGTTCATGCCTGGCATCCCAGCACTTGGGAGGCAGAGGCAGGAGGGTTGCTGGGTTCGAGGCTTGCCTGGGCTACCTAGAGAGCTCAGGCCAGCCTGAACTACAAAGCGAGACCCTTTCTCAAAAAAAAAAAATTTTTTTTTAAATAGCATTTCCTAGGAAGTTCAGGGGCATGGGAAAAAAATCAGAATCAAGATGTATCATGCACTGGTACAAACTCTCAATGCTGAATGTGATTATAATGTATATATAAAACGTACCAATAAAGTCAAATTTAAAAAAAGAAAAATAGCATTTTCATTGATAATCCTTCTTAAGCCAGTATCATAGTGCTAAGCAGTCGGTGGGTGGAAGTGCCAGCACATAGGGTTTTGAATGATAGTAAATAACTTCAAAAAAAGGAGCAACTGTCACAATAGCTTTACATTAAACTAAAGCATTTAAACAACATTTATAATAATTCAAGAATAGCTAGAATAGAAAGAGTTTTAGGAAAAATAAAAGTGGAAGAATGAAAATTAAGAAACAGATGTCTTTGAGAATGATAACTTAATGATGTCTTATCCATGCACTAGGATTGGATTAATGAGCCTTGGTAAAACATATATTCGTTTAAAAAACAAAAATATAATAAAATACATATTGGTTCAAGGTACAATGTATAATACCACAAGAAAAAAGCACCTTTCAATTAAATGCAGTTATTTTATCTTAAGTTATTTCATCTTTGAATGTGAAATATTTATTTTTAAAACATTTTACCTGATTTAAATAATTTAGGCACTTTTCAAGACACCAAAGGCAACAAATGCATGATTTCAGCATACATCGTGCACAAGCATTTTCCTGGATGGGGATAAAAGTGAAATAATTAAGAGACCAAAAAGTTAAACTATCACATGGAAGAACATTTGAAAAACAAACAAAAATGCAAGAAGTCACAACTTATGCATTAAAACTTCCACACCTGCCCTTTCCTTTTTTAAAACATAACAGTTAAATTATTTTTAAGCAATTTGAGTCATCATTTATTTGTTGTATTTATTATATTTATACACAATACAGTGAGATATGTAAAATCAGCAAGGAAATTATAGTTTACTAGAAGAAAAAAATGCTGAACACAGAAGGTTAGAATCAGAATACAGTGCAAATTACTAACTGTTAAAGAGTGGAAAACACAGAAAGATACTGTTGCTTGGCAAATGGAAGGAATCAGGAAATATTTCTAGAAAATTTAACTTTTTGAGCTAAACTATGGCATTTCAGCTAATGTATATACTGAAATGCATGTTATGTCCATAGTCAAGAATAGGGGGAATCCTTGCATATTCTGGAATATTAACCCCTTGTCAGATGCCTAGTTTGCAAATATTTTCTCCAATTCTGTAGGTTGTCACTTCAATCTCTCCATCACTTCTTCTGCTGTACAGAAGTTTTTTAGCTTGATCTAATCCCATTTGTTAATTTCTGCTCCCTGTTATGTGTGCTTTTGTGACTTTATCTAAAAGAATCCTTGCCTAGCCCAAGGTCATAGAGCACTTCTCTTCCTTTCTTCCAGCGGAATTGTGTAATGGATACAAAATCCCTACTGGACAAAAGGACCAACTTCTTATGTTCTGTTACACAGTAGGGAGACAGTTAATGACACTGTAGTAAATATTTCTAAGTAGCTTAGAAGAAAGGAACTTGAAAGTTCTTGCCATAAAATGATAAATGCACGCTAAATATTCTGATTTGATTATTGCACAATTATTATGTGTCAATAAAAACATTCAAAAGGGAATGTGAAAGAGGTTCTGAGAGGAAGATGTGTGATATGGTTGGGGTCTAGAATGTTCCCCAAAAGGCTGATTGGGTGGAGGGCTGATGGAATAACCCACTGATGGGTTAGTACACAGCTGAGGGTATCAGGGTAGATCCTATGTCAAGGTGTGTGGAAGGTGTGATGACACTGTGAACTTTATTTTATCTCTGACTCTCACACTGTCTGGTTCCTGGCTGCTGGGAGGTGGAGCTTCCCACAGCTCACCCTTCTGCCATGATTTCTGCCTCAAAAGCAATGGAGTGAAATCTTTGAAACTGTGAAGCCTGTACTTTCAGAGATCATTTCTAGAGTTGAAACTGTGAGCCAGAATGAACCTTTCCTTTTTTTTTTTTTTTTTTTTTTGAGACAGGGTCTCGCTTTGTAGTTCAGGCTGGCTCTGAGCTCACTATGTAGCCCAGGCAAGCCTCGAACTCAGCAATCCTCCTGTCTCTGCCTCCTGAGTGCTGGGATTACAGGCATGAGCCACCACGCCCAGCAAACCTTTCCTTTTTTAAGTTGTTTTTCTCAGTTATTTTGTCACAGTGACAGAAAGCTGATGTGTGAGTCAATGTGAGAGAAATGAAGAGTGCTCTGGCTGACCAGGGAATTAGATGAATTTTGGCAAAGCATATGGAGTATATGAATGGGAGATCAAAAGGTAGGACTGCATTCACAGTTTGTAACAACTGTGGAGAAAACACCCACAACTTTGCCTTCACAACACTTGGCAGTTTACTGCATGAAGAACTGAGGTACAGAACACACCCATAGAAAATTCAGGAAAAGCACTTTTCCCTTACCTTTCCTTTTAGCTGACTGTGAATGTACATAAGGATCATTCGTGGAATTTTTACTAAAGTGATAATAAAAGATCCTTTTGCCACAGTACCAAGATGATAACGAATAAGGCGGTTCACTGATGCCAAAATGGGTGTGAATGGCAAATTCCTTTTATCCCTATTTTTTAAATGATCAAAAAGATAATTAAAACAAAGCATAAACCAGAATGGAAATAGTTATGTTTTAGAATCCAATGCAGTAAAAGTCAGTTTATTAAACATTCTACTTTTATGACAAAATAGCAAAGTAATATATAATTAATATAAATGCTACAGATGTACTATATAAAATTAATGTTTCATTTCCCTATGGTAGTTTCATAGGGTATTTATGCTCTATTAAATCAAATTAATTAGAAATGCTTTGAAACCTCCTATCAAGGACTTAACCATATAATTGGAAAACAGAATTTAAAAGATATTTAATCAAGACCTGGTACCTCATTATAACAGATAATTATATAGCCTATAGCTTTAATAGTCAGCTTTAGTTAGCAAAAAGTACTTAAAACATGTTTTCTGACCAAATGAATTAAAGACTTGCCTTTTAATGTACTTTACAGTTAAAATATGTATGACTACAAGATTTATTTTTCTGCTAATATAACTTGAAATTATATCATAACCTGAAAAACTTTGAGACATTTAAAGTACAGAGAATAAAACTTCCCATTTTCCTACCTCCCAGAATTATCAAATATAATATTTTATTATATTCATTTCCAAATATTGTTTTAAAGAAATGAAACTTTTACCAGCCTAAGTCTCATACTCTTCCCCTCCACCCTGCAAACACCTTGAGCTTTCTGAAAAGTACAGACTCTTACCTAGTGAAGTAGTATGTTACTACAGCTCCAGCCACAGTCATCTGCTGACATGCGAGAATAAATTCACTGATCCAAATGAGGCCAACCACATGGTACCACCACATGTACTGGAGAGGACCAGAAATTCTAAACTCCACAAAGCCTTCATCATTCTGAACAGCACTGCCTAGGAAAGTGTCAAGGAAGGAAAGAAGGAGCACATAAAATACAACCAAAGAAATGCAACTAAATATGAGACTAGTTCAATTTTCAACAACAGATTCCTGTTCCCAAACTACAAATTTCATACTCTTAATGCTATTTCAATATGAGACAAAAACTTTTAAAGTTTTGAAATTAAACATTACACAGTTATGCATTTTAGTTTCTTCAAAGGTACCATTTAAAGCTCTTAAAAGTTGCTCTATTTGGATGTATTTCTTATTACATCATTAGTTACTTAGGCAAGAATTTTCAAACACTTCAATATATTTTTCAGAGCTATTATTTCTTCAGTAATTATAAATCTTAAACTATAAAGACAGAAATCAACATCACATTTGTTTGGTGTGTGGATAATGAACAGAGAAAGGCTGCCTACAAGCTTATCATCCTACTACTCCTCAAAAAATAATTCCATTTTGGCTTAATCTTTGATTATTGAGTATGGTCACCAGCAAGATGGATCTATAAACTATGTCACCTGTAAGAGTGCTTGCTATAAGCAGTTTATTTCCAAACTAGAAAACCCAAAGACACTAAGTGATTTTAGTATAGCCAATGTATCTGCTCATTTTAGAATGCATCCAAATGTCGCATCATTATAAAACTCATTTCACATCTATAACCAACTCAAAACTATGATGTAATTTCAGCCTTGATCTGGTTTAGACCCACATTGCTAGTATGGTCTAAAAATTATGAACAGGGAGTGAGTTTCTGAACAGTCAGCACCTTTGCTAGATAATGGCTTCTGGACCTTTGTCAAGAAATATGTGAAGACATTGACTGATTGACTACTTTTGGGCAGTGCTAAGGATCAAATCCATAGCCTCATGCATGCTATACCAAACTATATCTCAAAGCCCTCTCTGATGTTTTACAATATTTGAGAGTGAATCAGATTTATCACTAAGATAAATAAGCAACATATCTGCTTACCAGTAGTGCCAAGAAAAAGAAGTGTCATGATCCAGTATGCCCAAAACAAGACAAGAGCAAAGAAGGTCCAAAATGGTTGGAAGACTAACAGTGGCAGGTGAATGAAGACCTTGCCAGCCACATGGAACAAGGCGATTGTGAGAGCAACACGTTTGCGCATAACCAGCATTATTAGGAACAATATAACCTAAATGGAGAAAATGGAGGGAAAGGGTCAAAGTTGCCATTTTAAGCAATGAACAAGAGAACAAACACTATGCTGCTTCTGTCATTTATGTAGTAGGTGTCAAAACTAACTTATCTTCAGCCTTGGTGCTTTTAATCTTTCTGCATTTTTTTTTTTTTTTTTTGCTTTTTGAGACAGGGTCTCGCTTTGTAGTTCAGGCTGGCCCTGAGCTCACTATGGTGCCCAGGCAAGCCACCGCGAACTCAGCAATCCTCCTGTCCCTGCCTCCTGAGTGCTGGGATTACAGGCGTGAGCCACCACATCTGGCATTGTGGTATGCGGTGTTGATTATTGGTGGGCGTGTCTCCACGCCCAGCATTATATGTGGTTACTAGGGATCGAACTCAGGACCTTGCGCTTGCAAGGCAGGCGCCGGAACCACTGAGCTAACCCTCTGGCCCTCTTTCTGCATTTTGATCCCACAGTTGTGGCTTGGTTTCCTTAATAAGGAAATGGGCATGAGAATAAACTTTTTTCTTTCATGGGGGTACTCACAGCCAACTGTTTACAAAGGACTAAGGTTTTCTCAAATTCTCCTATAGCCCTAATCTCTGGCAACTGGATAGTAAAAGGTTTTGAACTATAGTTCAAAAAATATTTGAAAAGCCTCAAAATTGTAATTATCAGCTCTGAATCCCAATAACAGTACTTTTAATCTGTATCTCTTTCACAGTATTAATCATTTTCAATTATATTGTGGTTCTTTAAAGACAAACATAAAATAATTTTTCAATTCTTTAAATTCTAGAATTCTGTTGACATTACCTTTGTCATTTATTACCAATCAAAATGTGTTATGCATCAGGTTAAGACTCTTTATTAGAACAGACATATTCTTGTCACTCTAAAAAAGGGTGACAGGACCAAGTGCCATCACCCTAAAGGCACAGAAGCTATTTATTTGGATCTCATCTTCCTCACTGGAATAAGAACTCCTTAAGATTGGGTTTCCCAGCAGAATCCCTCTTGCCTCCTTCCCATCCTGACGCTCAATGCCCAGCAATGAGCAGAGAGAACTGCACTTAAAAGCATAATTAACAGATAGCTTTTGGCATCAACACTTTTATAGTGGCTGTGTGTGTGTGTGTGTGTGTGTGTGTGTGTGAGAGAGAGAGAGAGCGAGAGAGAGAGAGAGAGAGAGAGAGTGACGCTCAAAAACAACGGGATTGCTTATAGAAATGGACTGAGTTTTTTTTTGTTGTTCAGAGAGGAGCTAACTGGTACACTAAAGATATATTGTTTAAACAAATGTTATTAATTTCATTATAAAATAACCAAGCAATTGTATTTCAATATAATACATAATGTTAAAAGGTAAGTGGGACAAAAGGGGAAAATAATCAGTGAACAAGTAAATGGATAATACGAAATTTTCAACCTATTTCCCTGCAGTAAAGGGAATTGTTTCTTAAGAAGTAATTAACCATTTTATAATAAGAAGAAATATGTTCTTCATTGCAATGCTAATACTATTATTCTAGGTGAAAAATCTTCTCTCAAATAGCAGATAAAATGTAGCAAATATTGTATTGAAGGGCATTTGTGAATTAGGGAAGCCTCCAACAGACATTTTAGTGTTTTGTCTCACATAGGACCAGTATTTTGTCTAGTGGAGATCAAGGTTAGGAGTGTAAGAGCTAGAGGTAAGTTTCTGCCCCATTAACGACCTTCTCCAAATAAACACCGAACTAAAAATTGCTACACCTGAGGCTGTACTTACTGTGAACACTGTAGCTGAAATGGCATAGATAAGAAGGGCCCGAAGATTGTCTTCTGCTATCTGAAGCTGTTCAGGAAGAACTTTTTCTTTTGGTGACCTTCTTTGCTTTGCATATAGCCACCATAGAACACCTGTGCCACCTGGAAACAAAAAAAAAAAAAAAAAGTTTTTGTAATAACTAGCAAAAGAAAGTATGTGACACAAAACCTTTTATTTTCTGGGCCTTTCACACACATCAATATGGAACTTCTGCAGTGACAATCTACTTAGCTGGGCAGTGTGTGGCTGTAACGTTTTGCCAGCATAAGGGGAGTGCCAAAAATACTATTATCTTTTCCATTAAGCACTTCAAATGCTTCAGTGTATCAAATAAACTTCCTCTAAATGAATTTATTATTGACTTTATGAAGCTGAGAGAGAGCCAGTAACAATAGATACCTCTATGAGGAACTGGTGCTTAGCACTGATGCATTGTTCAATTGGTTAAATAGAAAAATGAAGATCAAAAGAATGTCCCCCAAAAGTAGAAACAAAGACACAAAATCTGGTACGAGTGGATGTGAAGAATAAGCATTTTAATTTTTAATACAGGTCTGGAGATTCAGAGAACTAGACTAAAGAAGGGAAACCCACCTCAACATAAGATGATTGGATTATATTCAGGCATTCAGCAAACATTTTAAATTCCTACAGCACCTGAGCAAGCTCTCGAGGCTTACAGAGGTTATAGAGTAATGGCGGAAACAAGCAAACAAACAAAAAAAAGAAAGAAGTAAAAATATAAAATGTAAAGAAAAAAATCTGGTCAGAAGGATAGTGCTTATGGCAAAAAAGCACTGCAACATTACATACTATTAACTAAAGCCGCAATGGGAAGATGATATTTAAGCAAATGAATCAGAAGACTGAAAGGGAGCAATCTACGAAGATAAGGAAACAGTGTTATGGGCAAAGTCCTGGGATACTAAGGTTGGACCATGGTAGCATAAGAAAAAGACTACTTGGGCCCCAAAGACTTGGCAAGGTCAAGTGGTAACAAATGATCTTATGAAAAACCACTGGTACAAAAGTAATAACTAAATATTAAAATAAAGAAAATACTGGAGTTGAAAAAGAATCCTCCTCAAAAGCTCAAAGATAAAAATCTTCAAATTAAAAGGCTTTACTAAAAATCATAGGGCCAGGCATGTAGCTCAGCGGTAGAATGCATGGATGAAGTGATAGGTTAGATTCTCAGTATCACACACAGAAAAAAAAAATTGGAAGAAGATGAAACCAGTTAGGGGTAAATGGACAAAATGTATACTAGTCTTTGTTTCTATGTTCTTCTCTGAAAGTCCAGACCAATGGAACATACTGCACGTGAATTTTACCCCAGTGATTTCAAAATTCCTATGTGAAGACAAAGACAAACTGAGATAAATAAGAATTGAGACAATATATAACCCAGAAGTCCATCATAAATAAATTATTTCAATTCTAGTCAATATAAAGAACTGAAACGAAGAATTCAAGAGTAAAGGTTTATGGCAAAAGGACTAACAGTTTTTATTACAGTTAGCCCAGGAAAATTTTAAACCAAAAGCACATACAACTTTGAAACTTTTCAAGACAAAGGTAAAAAACTTTTTAAAAAGATACAGTACAGCCGGCGTGGTGGCTCACGCCTGTCATCCCAGCACCCGGGAGGCAGAGGCAGGAGGATTGCTGAGTTCGAGGCTTGCCTGGGCTACATAGTGAGCTCAGGGCCAGCCTGAACTACAAAGCGAAACCCTGTCTCAAAAAAAAAAAAAGATACAGTACATACAAAGAGTATTTTAACTTTAAAAATATTCTGACTATAAGCTCAGGTTATTTAGCAAGGGTAAAAAGTGGTATGAGCAGAAGAGAATAGGAGATAAAAGAAATAAAAGTTTATGTTGTTTTCAAAAGGTAAAGGATTGAGGAGTTTGAGGCTTGCCTGGGCTACATAGAGAGCTCAGGGCCAGCCTGAACTACAAAGCAAGAGCCTGTCTCAAAAAAAAAAAAAAGTTAAAAAAAAAAAAAGGTAAAGGATAACCCAGTACATGCCATTTCAGCCTTTAATAATTGTAGAAGCCTAAACACTATATTGTGAAAATGTATGTTACCAAGTGTAGATGTAAAAATATTATGTATATTATCTAAGGGTGAAGATAATGAGAAAAAAGTTTATATAGCAAAGACAAAAAGCAAAATAAGAGAGTATAAATTTCAGGAAAACAAAATAGCAGTAAAATCAAACATTAATCAGAACATAAGTGTAAATGGAGATAGATTTCATTATTAAAAGAATTTCATATTCAAGCTAAAAATTTAACTGAATAATGTATAATCACATTTGCATAGTAAAAAAGCCTAGACTTCAAATGCTAACAGTATGTGACATGAGGAAGGAAAATATAATAAAATTCTTAAAATATTCTTAATGGAGAAAATATAGCATATGGAAATAAAAATTTGTTTGCTACCATGGAATAGTACTACAAAAATAAATAAATAGCTTACCAAGTGAACCCAGTATGACCAGAATTGTTAAGATCCACACAAGTACTCTTGATATATACCTAATTATCACCATCAAAATCATGGATAGAACTGTGGAAAAGACAAAGAACATGTAGAATATTATTGAAAACATAGGAGAAATCCTTTCAATATTGTTCATTCCCAGGAAAAATACATAATTTATTGCTCTTGACTAGTTTATGACCAAAATTAAAAAAAGGAAACTGGCTGTTCTTACATTTTGATTTTGCTACCTGTGCCACTTAAATAGCATCACTCAAAAAGAAAGGCACCCGGGCCAGAGGGTTAGCTCAGTGGTTCCAGCGCCTGCCTCGCAAGCACAAGGTCCTGAGTTCGATACCTGGTAACCACATAGAATGCTGGGCGTGGAGACACACCCACCAACAATCAACACCGCATACCACAATGCTGGACGTGGCGGCTCACGCCTGTCATCCCAGTACTCAGGAGGCAGAGACAGGTGGATTGCTGAGTTCGCGGCGGCTTGCCTGGGCACCATAGTGAGCTCAGGGCCAGCCTGAACTACAAAAAAGTGAGACCCTGTCTCAAAAGCAAAAAAAAAAAAAAAAAAAAAAAAGGAAGGCACCTAGTTGTGTAGGTTTATAAATTATAGAAATGTACACATGCAAATGCAAATGGTGACTCAAAACCAGCATAAGACTATTGTGGATTCATCACGGAGAAGACATGACACATGCAAACACACAAGCCAACACACAAATTATGAAAAATGACAAGTCATGTTGGTGACAAGAGAAGTTATCACATGTAGACTGAGATAAGTTATATTAGTGCTTTGAGTAATGTATATATTTTATAAATGGACCAGGTTCTCTGATCGTCAGTCCAACAAGCTAAATGGCATTTTATCTTTATCTGGCATTTTAAATCTTTAGAGCTCTAAGGGAGGATCTGACTCCATAATATCCAGGAAGTCCACTGAGGTCAAAATTCCTCTAACTTTATTTCTTAACTGATCAAAAAGCTCTTCCTCAAAAATGTACATAGCTCATTTTGAGTTAATTAGCTAACCCCTGTACCTGTTTTAATCCTAGCATGCTAAAATCATCTATAAAATTCTCAAAAAAGGGAGGACTTAATCCTTCAATGGGAAATTTATTTCTGAAACAGTAATTTATAAATCCTTAAGTTTAAAGGTCTGTTTCATAAGCAAATGACCAAGTATACTCAGGTTCATATTATATTCTCAAGCCTAAAAATAACATCATTTTATTGTAAAGTGAAATTACAATGCCTTTGCAACACCATTGTCTGTCTGTCTGTCTGTCTGTTTGTTTGTTTGTTTGTTTGTTTGAGACAGGGTCTCACTTTGTACTTCAGGCTGGCCCTGAGCTCACTATGTAGCCCAGGAAAGCCTGGAACTCAGCAATGCCTCCCGAGTGCTGGGATTACAGGCTGAGCCACCAAGCCTGGCATGGTGGTATGTGGTACTGATTGCCAGTGGGCATAAGCCAGCATTATTTTTTTAAAACATCATTATTTTTAAGGTCTAAATATTATTTCTGGTTAAACTGTTCAATTATTTCAGAAACCAAGTAATTTTTACATATAGGAAATTTTCTTTGGATCACTGTAAAGCCAACTAAATGGTTAGGGTTTGTTTTAGGAACATTAGTATGGTGCTCATGTTTGCAATAAAATGTACAAGAATACAAAATGGATGGGAACCCTTCAAATACCAAAGAGTTCAATTTTCATATGAACAGCGTTATTCTAAGTCAAGTACTACCTGAGCAAAAAGAAAATAATCTCTAATGACAGGAAAGATGAAAATATAGTTTATATGTTCTCAGTGACTGTAATTGCTGTTAACAGGCATAAATACTAACTTTATTTATAAAGTGAAATAATTGTTTTATTTCTATCATTTTATTTCTCCCAAATAAAAAGGCCTACAAGTTCTAATAGCCCTCATTTAGTCCCAAAATGAGACAGGAACTTTTCATCTTGAAAATAAAATTTTTATTGGATCATATTATTTATTAGCTAGGAAAGTCAGTGGCTAACCAGTGGAGATTTCCAAAATTTTCCAGCACTACAGTGATATTATGAATTATAACAATGAAAAGAAAATTACATATTTCAAAAGTAATGGATCAGATATGCATGTCCTTAGAAATATATAAGTGAATATGTGGCTTTTTTCATAAGTAAATACACCTTTTGGAATGATAACTAGAAAAAGAGGTGCTAACTCATTAAAATATGCCTCTCGCTATCATATTAAAAGTAGTCACAGCGTTAGTAACCAAAGTATGGGAAAACACCAGTTTTCTCCAATGAAAGAAAAAAAGGGAAATGAGTTTCAGATATGTATATACATATTTTAGGTACATATAAATAACTGTATATAATCTGAAACAATTATTTTGGCTATGGGAAGTTAAAACAGTTTACAAGTATCCCCAGTTGTACTCATATTTTGGTTAAAAGACAGAACAGTCTTTTACTGCAGTACTATGCAATAGCTAATAATGAGAAAAACAATTACCTAGTGATAACAAGCAAAGTCCCAATATAATTTCTTTGCTGGTCATTACTCCACTAATCAGCCTGTGTAAGACACTATTGTCACTGACAAAGGTGATCAGGGCCTCTGCAAACTTGGCATAGCAGGAAATGTTCACAGGAGCACAGCGATGGAAGAATGGAATAGGTGCACTGGTGACACAAGAAAAAAAAATCAGAAAAAAAATTACTCCTACTTAATATAAATGCCACATCAAACACACAAATGAAAGGTGAATATGACTGCAGTACACTCCACCCTCCACACATCATTATGAGAACTAAAAGCTGTGTGCTTAATGCTATGAAGATGATTGTTATGAGTAGTGATGCAAATCTTACCACAGCCTTATCAAAGAGGGTGGAGTGCATGTTCCAACAGACGACATTACCCACCCCTTCTGCAAAGAAATGTACACATACACATACGCACACAGAACCACCAAAAGCAAAATCTAACACTTCAGCTCCTCAGCCTGTACATCTACCAGTCAAAGGGCACATGACAAGCTTACAAACATACACCTCACTGAACTGAAAATAAATTTGTACCATAAGAAATTTAAAAGGAAAAAAAAACACTTGAAATGTGCTACCATTAACAGATTGTTTACTCTAACAAAACAGCCTACAAAACTTCAGGTTAATAAAGGTATTGGGGGCACAAGTTTAATGTCTCTCATATAAACAAAGTCATGCCAAGACATCAACATAATATAATATGCAGCTACTTAAAAATAAGTATGAATACTAATATATAGAAATGCTTATAATCTAGTAATATAATGGTAGTATCTCTGCATAAAAATAGATATAAGAATGGAAACAGAAAAAGAAATTTAAAGAGTGAGAAAAATATCTGGCTTATTAGAGTCATGGGATTCTGAGGTATTTTCTTTCCCTTTTATGCATAACTAATAACCCAAGATTATATGTGTCTAAAAAAAGGGGAAAATAACGATTGAAATACAGTCTAGTTTTCTCTTGTGAAGGAACATAGGATGTGTGTGCTCTGGTTTGTAATAACAACATGGATTCTACTCCAACTTCGGAGAAGACAATACATACCAAATCTTGAGAGAACCTGAAACAAAGGACTATGAAAGTGCCTTTGGTACAATTTGTTAGGATTTAAGGAGATTCTCTCTGCAAGTCATGCACAAATACATACTTACATGTGAACTGAGTTAAAATCTAGCCATTGCTGATTTCCAGAATTGTTCATAGAACTATCAATGACAGGTGTAATATAACATTTTTGATTGGAATGATGTAGTCTTGGTTACACTGCATTTTTTTCCAACTGGTAAGATTTTATAGTTGGGTACTAAGTTATAACCTAAAGGAAAACACTTTATTTTCTCCAAAAATCTTTCTTTTCAAATAACAATATGAGTTAACCATGCATCAGTTTTTGTTAAATGTTAACAAATGAGCACTAACAGGTGTAAGGAGAAGCAACAATTTCCATGCTATTCTAAGTCAGATAAAATAAGTTTAAAGATATAGCCTTACCTTAGTTATACTTCAGTGAATGTATCCAAAAATCATTTAACAATATGACACAAATAATTCATTTTAAAAAATCTCTTGTGTCCTTTGGTGTGTATTTATACATATGTCCAAAATAGCATTAAAAAAAACTTAGTGCCGAAATTTTAGAAATTAAAGAAGCCAGAATATTTTGAATAACATTTTAATTACAAGTATGCGAGTGATTGTTTTTAACCAGAAACTATTCAACATTGTAAAAAAATTATAGAACACTTTTAAGTGAAATAGATTTAGTTAGAAATAGTACAAGAATCAAAAAGGATTAACTAAATTTCTAAGTGAAAAAAAGGCTGACTTGGGACAGAAGTGATTGAATGAACAGTTTTGTTCTTCCCCAAACTTTCTTTTCTGACACTGTCTAGATGTTATTTCTGCCAACATAATACTTCCTTCTAGCGACGTATTTTTAAACCACAGCCTGGCTATCTTCCAAAGTAAAATCCTCTCTGCTCCATAATAATATGTATCTTCATCCTCTGTACATGTTACCTATCATCTTTGAAGGAGCCTCTGCTTAAACTACCTTGCCTCTCACCTTGAACATAACATGTCTCTACCTTAAGGATTCTGTTGTCCTTTCCTTGTTCTTGGTACCCACTAATTTTCTTAGCCTTACTCACTTGCTTCCTTTTTCCTACTCAATAACCATAAAAATCTAAATTCTCTCAATGCTGCACAGCTGCAAGCCACTTGCCTTGCCTTTTCAGTTTTTTTGTCTGTTATGAAAGGAATGGAGTAAATACTACTTTCTAAGTCTCTTTTAGATCAATGCTCCACTATATCACCACCACCATCATCATCAAAGAGCAAACCCAGGAATCAGTAACTAAATTATATGGCAGCAGCATGACCAGAACCATCGGTGTTCTCTGCTTTTCTAACTTAGCATGAGTGGAGTTGATTCATCAGGGGAAAAATGGTACTCTGAAATTTCTAATCCTTCATTTTTATTTAGGAGGAAATACTGAGTAACATCTGCTCTGAACTTACCCTTTCAAGTTATCTTTGTACTATATATAAACATTTACCCAATTGTAAAGAATACTATTTATAAGTATCCTTCCAAAAAATTGGGACAAAATAACAATCTTTTACCCTATAGTTTAACCAATGTCACTTAAAAAAAAATCTGACAGCTTTAAATTTAAATGTATAAAATTAGCACAAGCTGATTAACTGCATTGTCTAGCTCATGGTCAAAATCTCCTCTTAATCCTAACTAAACATAGAAAGCAAATGAGACAATATTTATATACATTATTTGAAAATAAAAAACAGCTTTTAAAAAAAAATCACTACATTCCCTTGTCCGTTATTTTTTTCTCAGCTCTCCAAACAAAAACTCTGCCATGTTTTTTTGATACTTGAATTAATTTTTGTTCTTTTCTTTTTCTTTAATTTTGGTGCTGATAACTGAACTCAGGATCTTGTACTGTGCATGTACTCTACCACTAAGCAGATTCCCAGCCCCCTGAATTATTTATTTGTAAAAATTAAATAGTACAACACTGAAATTGTCTTATATTTTATCATTTAAATGACATCTGAAATAATAAATTAGCTGATTATATACATCTCTGAGAAAATGATAATCTAGTATTGGATCATTTCTACTTTAGTATCTACCCTAAATAAAACATTCTGTGCTTCTTAATTAGGAGAAAAGCATTCTATTTACAGTAAGTTTTTCTACCTTTCAAAGCCCACACAAGAGCAAATCTTTAAGAAGTCAATGAAGTCCCATTAGAAATTGGTGATGTTTCACATTATTGGACAGATAATGAAATTGTTCAGTAAGAACAAAATGAATTTATAATAAGTCTTAAAGATTTTTAAAAATCCACTGATAGGCAAATTGTATCTTACCTTGGCAAACACAATGTCCATTTGCCTTTAAGTCCAGATTATTCCAGTTAATGAGCTCCCTAAAGTGTAACAAACAGTGCCTAAGATCTCTTGTCCATGTCTGCACAAGACAAGCCTACATCTATGAAATTATTTTATAACCTCATGTTAAAAATAAACAACTATACATAATTTTTAAAGCTAAAAGTTTCATTTATGGAAAAATACCAATTAAGGGTTCTAACAAGATCCTTGGAGCATACAAAATGAAGGGAACAAGTAAGTCAGTCAAGAAGATGAGAATCTAATGGCAATATAGAGTGGCTTTCATGCATTTGCCATTTTTCTCTTTTCATTCACTCCTGTACTCAAAAAGAAAACAGAAAAAATCCCACTAACTATGGAACAGATTCTATATCACTCTGGATTTCAAAACAACAATTAGGGGTCAGGGCTTTAACTCAGTAGTGCCATTTACAAGCAAGTGCCAGGCAAGCACAACGTTCTGAGTTTGATCCCCAGTATGGGGAAGTGTTAAAAAAAAAAAAAACAATGATTAGTTGTGTGGCTTTAGATAACTTATCCTCTCATCTTTCATTTTCTCATCTATAAATTAGGGCCAATAGCTGTATAGACTTTCTGGCATTAAATGAGATAATGCATGTAAGAAATTTAGTATTTCCTGGCACACAATAGATGATTTGAATTCTTCCATTTAAAACATCAAAATATGTAACATTTTTTCTTGGCTATTTATTTCTTACTTCCATATCATATTATTAACTTTGTCATCATCCAGAGGTACCCAAATAAATGATGAATGGAGCAAGTTTACATAATCTGTTTCCGCTGGTGCTGTTTTCTCTGGCTACACATAACAGGCATGAGTGTATGTGGGTAGCTGTTCCCTATATGCTACTGTGCTTGGCATTTTACAAATAGAGACTTGTGAACTGGGATAAAATATTGTTCTTTCTAGACATTTGCTTTTTAAATTCTTAGACATTTTAGAGATGTAACCAATCAGTTATTATATACAATTAATATTTTATTGCAAATGAATTCATAATTGCTTTCTCTACAATAGGTACTGCCTTTAGCTAAAGACCTCTTGGGTGCCCAGGAAGGCTGGAGGAGAAAAGAGAGCTTTATAAGCTTAGAGAAATGATACTTCCTAAGCCAGATCCCCTACACAATAATGTATATATGACAAATATTATCTGAAAAGTCTTAAAACAGTTCTATGAGAGAACTATGAATACTCTCATTTTACCCATGAGAACATTTCATTTATAGAGGTTGAGAAAGACTCATTTAAACTAGCAAAAAATGAGTTCTTCAGAATTCAGTCCCAGAATTAGTTGAGCTCAAAGTTTATGCTCCTCTGTCCCACTCGGAAACTTTTAGGATAACACAAAAGATGTAAAAGATACCGAGAGCCACTTGCCTGCATCACAGTTCTGCCTGGTGCTGGTTTTTTAGCATCCAAAAAAAAAAAAAGTGAACAAGAACCTATTGGACTATGACTCCAAGTAAAGAAAGAGTCCAGGTCTTACTCATTTTGGAGACCTGATATGAATGGATGGAAGAGGGTGGTACCCAAGTGTTTTATTTTAATTAAAACAAAATTATTCTTATTCTTGTATCATTTCATTTTGTTTTCCAAATACTAAAGCTGGTACTTATAAGGTTCAAATTTATCTTCCTTCTATAAATTGTTTACTTCTGAACAGGCTTAGCTCTGACAAGTGATAAAGCTCCTTAGATTGGGAGGTACTACAAGGAAAACACAAGAAACTTTAAGCACAATAAAAGCATGTAGACAGTTTTCAGATAGCGAAGTTCCAGCATTTCATTTCATATAAGACAGATGATGACCTTGTCAAATGCCGTGTGTATCCATCCACACAATTCTCACAGCCCTAACACTATGCTTTGCCTTCTAATGTATGTCCTTTGGCTGCTGTGAGAGCTGTGTGTACAGCCAGCACTATAATGCCCAAGGCAGCCAAGAACAGGGAGTGCTCTGCGTGGTGAAGTGAAAGGCCAGAGCCAAGGAAGTGAGCCAGGCCATTTTCCCTAATCCTGTGCCACCCACAATTACACAGGAGCGGAGCAACCTCATTCTGTTCCTCAAACTTTCGGCTTATTCTTCTGTAATGTGTTTTGCTCTTAAGAGAGGGATTTTGCACTCTATGTGTACATTTAAAACAAGCATAGCAAATGGGTAGATACATGTATAGAACTTTTCTTGTTTTTCTATCAATATTCTTCAATGACTCCATTGAAAGGGCCTACTTTGCTTTACTGTTACATCCTCTTTAAGAATCTTACTTTTCATGAATGAAATCTTAACTTTTAATTTAAGGTCATGATTTTTAGGTCCCTTTTAATGAATATCTTTGAAAGTACTCTCTACTTTTATGCCTAAAGGCTTTAAATTTCAATTTTCAATAGCAACTTGACAAGACTAAAAGAGCTGGAAATCAATTTAACTGTTATAGCCTTTTTCTACTTTCCAACAAAAATTTCAAATTCTATTTAAAGCATAAGATATAGCCATAAGTAACCTAATGAAAGTAGACCTGATCTACTTTTGTGTCTTCAAATCTCAAAAATTTTTATTCAGCAGGTCATCATTGTATGGATACAATAAAAGTGACTTAAAGTCAGTTTTCCCGTTGAAGTTTATTTAAGTCATGTAGTTAGCAATAAACACAGAGGTTCTCAAGATTGAACAAACTCTAGGGCTGGGGATGTAGCTCAGTGAGAGAATGCTTCCTAGCATGCACAGGTTCAGTTTCTAGTACCACGGAGAAAAAACAAAGAAACATGGTGAGCTGCAGACAATGCTGCATGCCTGTATCCCAGCAGGTGGTAGGCTGAGGCAAGAGGACTGGAAGTTTGAAGCTAGTCTGGGGTGTAATGAGACCCTATCTCAGAAAAACAACTCCCCAAGATCAGACATACCCACATATGTGTACATATATGTAATTTTGAGGATATAGTCTAAGGTGCTTGAAAATTTATTTTTAAAAAACCTATAACTTTAAATTTTGCTTTACTTATAATTACTATGTGATCCAAAGAACATTTCTTTTCTCATCTTTATATCCACTGCATTCAGTAAGCATTTAATAAAAAATAGGGAGTAAGACCTTGAATAATAGTCTAATACAAAGAATGTGCCTAAAGGATATAATCTGAAACAACCTATAGAGAATAATCACTGGCATACTTTTTAAATTTACATAGTAAATTAAAACACAATTGGGCCGGAGGGTTAGCTCAGCGGTTCTGGTACCTGCCTTGCAAGCGCAAGGTCCTAAGTTCGATCCCCGGTAACCACATACAATGCTGGGCGTGGTGACTCACGCCCACCAGCAATCAATACCACATACCACAGTACTGGGCGTGGTGGCTCACGCCTGTAATCCCAGCACTTGGGAAGCAGAGACAGGAGGATTGCTGAGTTCAAGGCTTGCCTGGGCTCCATAGTGAGCTCAGGGCCAGCCTGAACTACAAAGCGAAACCTGTCTCAAAAAAATAATAATAATTCAACTATTATTAGGATCAACTTCAGAGGATATTTGTAACCATAAGACTTGGTTTGTAAGTTTGATGCAAGCTTGATAATAATTCGGCAGTCTTGAATACTTAAATATTATGGCATGGAAATAAAAACAAAACCAAGTTCTTAAAATTTTTTTAAATATTAGAACAAGAAAAGTTGCTTTTGTATGCATTTTTAAAATTTAAAAATATATATGTTGTCATATCTGTTATTTTTTAAATCTTATTGTAAAAGTATTGGTGATTGAGTGACAGTTGTCATTTAGTGACTGTTTTCTCAGGAAAATATGTGTGGTGTAAAATTTATCCATGAAAACAGAAGTTACAGGTTAACAACTTAGCAATAAAATTTACCTGGCTGGAACTGGTAGTTTGGGGCAAAGAGCAGAAGATTTTAAAGATACAGTATACTCAGAAGGCTTTAGATTATAGTTGCATAGTGCTGAGCCTGTTGAAAGAAAAATTATACATTAGCTAGTGGAACATATGAAATTCTCTTACTGGTTCACTTTATTTTGTTAACATGTTAATATCGACACATGCAACTGTCAAACATTATAGAATTAAAAAGAATTTGATTTGGGCCGGAGGGTTAGCTCAGTGGTTCCAGCGCCTGCCTCACAAGCACAAGGTCCTGAGTTCGATCCCCGGTAACCACATACAATGCTGAGCGTGGTGACTCATGCCCACCAGCAATCAATACCACATACCACAGTGCCAGGTGTGGTGGCTCGCGCCTATAATCCCAGCACTCGGGAAGCAGAGACAGGAGGACTGCTGAGTTCGAGGCTTGCCTGGGCTACAGAGTGAGCTCAGAGCCAGCCTGAACTACAAAAGCGAGACCCTGTCTCAAAAGAAAAAAAAAAGAATTTGATTTGTTCTATATCATCATCCTGAATCATTTCAAACTGATTCTTTTTAGAAATTATTGATAATTAATGTACAAATTTTAATAATGTTGAAGTAACCAAACATTTAATAATGTTTAGTACCCAAAGTACTAAAAATACCTTACCAATTATCTGCCATATGTCAAATTTTGAGGTCACACATACATACATCATTTCCTATAACTCCATTAGGCAGGTATTATTAAGCTTAATGTAGAGGAAATAGAAGCAGAACATAAGACAAACAACCTGCTCAAGAAGCAAGCTGGTATGTAGTAAAGCTGGGATCAAATACATGTCTTTGACTACAAAACCCATGTTCAACCACATCTACTGTCACTCTTTCCTATGTTTTCCATTACTGAAAATGTAAGATTGCTGTGTATAGCACATACATTCAGATACATTTTATTTAAAAAGCAGAAACACTTCTCACTATAAATATACTGAAAAAAAATAATAAGTTGGTAAAAGCAATTCTCAGTTTTCAGCGTTCAAAATACCTTAAATTTAATCTTGGATTGGTGATGTAAAGAATCACCTATTTTCTGACTATATGGCTAACACATATCTAAATAATAGTGAAAATTTAGATGGATGCAATCCAGCAAATCTAGTATGCCTAATTTTAAAACAGAAACCGGAACACGGAAGATCTGGGTTCCAGTTCTAATTTCACCAAGCATCCACTGCACTGTCACATAAACCATTTATATTTGATTACTGGAAGTTCCTACCAGATTTCTAATCTGGACAAACATTTCATTATTAAATAAAATCAGAATAGCTTTGCATTTGTATTATCATAATGGACTTTTACATTGTGCCATATATAGAAAAAACTTTACAATGTGAGGCAAAAATTGGAGATTTCAACACTGAATTACTCATGAAAAAGACATGTGAGCACAAAAAAAGAAAATGGAGAGGAATTTAGAAAAATGAATATGCTAGGGTTTTGGGGATAACAAAATCAGGAAGGAATTTACATCATTTATATCTTGTTCTATGAATCAAAATAACTTTTGGAAAGCCAAAAACTGCTGCTTAACTCAGTAATGCTGGCTCAAATCAGCAGACTACCTGCTATGTATATGGATCATAATAGCAAATTTACACACAGCACAAATATTTTAAGTAAAGATAATTCAAATAATTTGACAATGCCAAAAATATTTTTGAAAGACACACCTGAAAGTTATATGCTATTGTTTTCCAAGGTTTTTCAGGGTTTTTTTTATTGAATTCTTTATTGGTACATTTTATATACCGCTCACAATCACACACAACATTGGGGAATTTGTACCACTAGGTTTTTCAGTTTTGACAGAAGAGTCTAATAAGAGACTAAGTTTTAAAAGTTGTTTTTGCCTATTCTTTTCCATTTTAATAACCAGTATTTCAAAAAATAACTGAGCTAGGGATATGGCTCAAAGCTGGAGCATTTGCCTAGCATGCTCTAGGGGTCAATACCCAGTAGCACAAGAAAAAATTAAATATTTAACTCTTGTAAAATTATTCATGTTTAAAGATAAATGCCACTGGCTTTTATTTATGGTAATTTTGAAGAGAATATAATAGCAATGGCATACAAACATTTCAGATTAATCCTAAAACATCTATGAGTTCTATTTTAGAATTGTTTATGAAGAAACAGCAATTGTGCCAGAACTACAGAGTACCCAACATGACGATCTATTCTTGCTCTGAACTGTCAACTCATTTCTCACAGAGTCCAAGATAGAATCCATTTGTAAAATATAAAAGACATGAAGACTCTGTGTCAGTGCTGCTAAACACTGCTTCATCTGAATTCAGTGCACACAATCTCCATTCTCATGCTTTCTTCACTTAAAAAAAAAGATAGCAGGTGCAACTGAGTTTGATTTTACAAATACATTCCCAGGATAATATTCAATGAAAGGATAATAGCTTTATCTCTGATGGTCTTCTGGGACATAGGCCAGTACTAAGTAGATCTTGTACTAAATGGATTAAAAGAAAAGGATCTGTACAATGTGTTAATAGCAACAATCCTAAGAAACTTTATAAGCTTCCTGCTCAAGGAGGGGACAGAGAAGGCTCAATGAAGAACCCTGAAGCAATAAGGCAGTGACAAACATTCTACTGCTCTTTTTCTTTTCATATTTATTAGCTAATGCATTTGCAGTGAACATTTTAAAAGTAGCATCTATTTCGTCTTTTTACAGTGAAAGTATAAATAATACCTAACATGAGAGTCTACACATAGAGAATAAGAGAAATTATTCTTATGATGCAAAAGAAGGCAAAAACCATATTTGAGTAATGAAAAGTAAAGAACCAAAAACAAAAGCTTATCAAAAGTACACCAGGGGCAATCCATGTAACTTAGCCAGTGTTATTCAAAGGCCATCAAAATGAGTTATCTTCGGACTCTAACTTGAGTACACAATGTTTATCAAAGTAAAGGGTTGGTATACCCTCCAGAATGTTTACTATAATTTTTCAAATGTCATATAATATCCAATTATTTATTCTTTAGTTCAACATGAATTCTATGAACCTTCTGAAGAGGTACCTTTTTATCACCACACTCCAAAAGTAACAGATAGAAAAAAGAAAATAAAAAAGAATACTTTGAAGGCTTTATAAGCAATCATTGATACATGTAGAAATAAAATTCTATACTCTTAAGCTACTATACTTCCTTGGCACCATTCTTGATAATCATATTCAGATAAAAATATTCAGTAAGGGGCCGGAGGGTTAGCTCAGTGGTTCCAGTGCCTGCCTCGCAAGTGCAAGGTCCTGAGTTCAATCCCTGGTAACCACATATAATGCTGGGCATGGAGACACGCCCACCAACAATCAACACCGCATAC
>PVIC010010336.1:25711-43766 GCA_004025085.1 Thryonomys swinderianus | reverse complement strand
CTTTGCACGGGGCCCATAACTTGCATCTGTAGATTTATAGCTCTCAAATCATGTAATAAGCGCCATTTTTTTGATTTTTTCCTAATGACAAATATAGGGGTATTCCATGGAGATACGGAAGGTGTTATGTGCCCCAGCTCTAACTGCTCTCTGCCCTTCCCTTGTCTGAATTTATGGACCGCTGGTCCTTAATTTGCTCTAACTCCACTTGACCTTTCTCCACTGCTTTATAACACATTTTATCCATAAGGCAGTCCCTTACGAGGGTCCACACAGGTTTTACTCCTGGCTTAAGGAAACCCTGCGTCCGCGCATCATCTAGATCTCTCCCTAATTTTTTCCAACTTCCCAAGGTTAAGTTACCTGACACGGCGAACCATGGAGCTATATTGTCACATTCTAAAAGAAATCGTTCTAAGGTATTTTTTTAAGCTTTAGACCTTTTGCCTGAAGAGGCTCTTAAAGAGCCAAAAAAATTGGGTGCGACGGAGCAGCGCCCATATTTGCCTTTTACTTTTGCTTTGCCCGCCTACCTAGCAGGCCTTGCCTAATCCTTGATGATTAGGGATTGCCTCTCTTTTTGAGGTCTTGAAATTGTCCCAACTTATCTGGGAACTTTTACCTAATCCTTGATGATTAGGAATCGCCTCCTTTTTTGAGGTCTTGAAATTATCCCAATTTACCTGGGAATTTACACCTAATCCTTGATGATTAGGAATCGCCTCCTTTTCTGAGGTCTTGAATCGGTCCCCACCTTACCTGGGGACTTACCAGCTAGCTACCCTGACAGCAGAAAGTTCTGAGCCGCAGCAGTGGAAGTCAGGATCCCCGTACGGGCCACCAGTTGTCGCTTCCCCCTCGACCAGCAAGGAAGATGCAACCGCGAACTCTTTTTTTTTGCTGTTTTATTTAGGATCCTTTGCTCGAGCAAAAACAAAAAAGGTCTTCACAGGTCTCTCCCAGTATATATATACATAGTCATCAGCCAATGCCTAAAGGACACGTGGCATTCTAAGATAGGCGGCTATACAGCAAAAGCAAAGTAGCTGATCAGGCAATGCCTAAATATAGACTTGTTTTTCAGCGGATATAGACCACTTGACCTACTTCCTCAGCACCATCTTTTGGGCGCGGTTGCCCTTTGGCTCTCCACAGGGAACAAAACAGTCTTTTCTTTCTTCCACTTGTAATTCTGACGAACAGATGAAACTGCATCAAGGACAACAATGACTCTCTTAGGGAAACCTGCACTTGTAGTAAAAACAGGCAACATCCATTTCCTTGCTTGATATCTCAACAGGGAAATCTAGAAGTTGATATTTTCCATGAACATCTACTTGCAATGAGCCTCTCAAATATGAATGTAGAGTGAGAGTGACTGATATTTTAAGAAGTTCTCCAACATGAAAGATGAAATAGCAAAGAAACAAGAAGCAAAGTATTCTATAATTTCTGTCTTAGTTATTTTTGGACTGCTGAGGCAAAATACTTATCATATACAAGTTAAAGGAGGAAATATTTATTTTAGTTCATAGATTGCAGAAGTTGCAGTCTGCATTTGCTGGCTCCCAGGCAGGGTAGTGTGGCAGGGGAGCATGGTGGGGGAAAAACAGTCCATGGCAGGGTAGGCAGGGAGTAGCCAGCAGTGAGTCTCCTTTGGGACTTGGATCTTTCAGCAGTGCTGATACTGTTAGGACTTTGGCAACTCCTTGAAATAGATGCCTTTTGTGTAAAGGAATGTACAGAAGTCTTTGGGGACTTAGGATAGAATGTTACAGTTTGGGTCTAGGTGCCCCCACAAAGCATCATGTTGTCACAGGGCTTTTTCAGAATGACTGAATCTAGATGGTGTGATGCTGGGATTTATCTGTGACATATCCATAATTTACATTCACATCCTAGATCCAGCCATCTCTGAAAACACCACCTATAAGTGTATAAAGCCTCAGCAGGAGTCTAGATACATTACCTAACAATCTCAGAAAGATAAAGGAAAATATTCCACCTTAAAAAAAGAGATACTAAGAAACAAAATCAGAGAATAAAATACAGCTTATAGAAATGAACGTGCTATATAAAATTAAAAATAAGTGTGTTCTGAAAGACTGGTGACAGGTGGTATAATACTGTTAAAATTCTAAGTGAAATGATTTTAAACTTTGATGTCAATAGCAAGTCAAGAGGACTAAAGTACATAAAATCAGTGAATGCCGCACACAAATGGCATGTGTTGTCCTTGGACCCTGGTTGCTCAAGAAGCCAAGGGAACAACTGAACAAATGCCAAGTGAACAAGACTAGTATAGAACAGGAGACTGTGAGATCACTCCCAAGGCATGGGGGCCAGAGTGAGAAAACCTTGATGTGTTGTTCAGTATGTTCAATCATTTTGAGAAATTATTTTGCATGTTTCTTGATTGGAACATTTGTGGATAAGTACCTACCTAAAACTAAGTAAACACAAATGGGAAATTCATAATTCCAGGACAAACAGATAAGATCATATAAATAAAATTGCCTTTAGCTCATTGGTAAGTGATAATTAATAATAATAATATAAATCCTGATAAATGATTTAACCTTAAATGGTGATATAACTACATAGGTAGATTTTTGATTAGTTGGGTTCAATACTTGAGAACAATAGATCATGTTTAAAATTATACTGTTCTGGTTTTGTCGGGATGTATTATTGGTAGAGAGCTTGATTTCAGTTTTTAATTCTCTTAACAAGAGTAATCACATCTGGTCCAGGTATAAACACCATTTTTCATGCCAGGCATATGCTAAACTTTTGGGTTGCTTATTTTAGAGAAGAATTAAAAGTAAGTTAATTACGTCGTGACAAGAAGATTGAATAGTGGTAGACATTTTAATAATGACTAACATCATTTAGCCATGCTCAGTTTTTATTCACTTCCGGGTTCATGAGGAACTGTAATTGCTCACCCACTTGAAATTAGCATGGTCAGGTGGTTAATTTCTCTTCAGCACTTGTGAGCAGATGTTGTACTTTTGAAGATAGCATAGTCACTCTTTGGCATTCTTTCTTCTCTAGCCACAGTAATTGCAATCGAGAAAGCACTTATGGTAAGATAGTTTTGTGATACATCAGTAAGGCATATGCTAACTGAGGATGTAACTCCAATGATACAGGGAGTATACTTCTCTGGTCTACCTCATTAAACATGTAGTGTAAGAGAGATATGTACATTTGTTATTTTCAGCCACTGAAATCAAGGTTGTTAAAGTAGGCTTCTCCAAGCGACCAGGTGAGCCCTCATCTGTTCTGGCTGATACAGTCTGTGAAAGAAGACCTCAATGATGACGTGGATTACATTGTGTTGATTATGGCAATTCTAAAATAGTTTGAGTTAGGAAAAGGTTATTTTAATTGCCTTCAGTTAAAACTGGCCAGATTTTTGTTTACAGAAAGTGTCTTCTTTGGTAAGAGAAAAAAAAAGTGGGAAAGGTCACTACTTTTTATTTGGTCATGTTTGTTCATCCAAAAGCTAGTTGCGTTGTGCACAATATTTTTATTCCAGTGTAACAGAACAAATGCATAAAAATGACTGTAAGGAGTAAAGCTGCAACACTGTCACTCCCCTGACTTACTTATAGAAACAAATGACATTTCTCCAGATTTTTCAGACTGTTTGTTTCACACTAATAGCTGTGAAACATAACTTCTGGAAGTAATTTGCTTAAACCATAAATTGTCGCCACTTTTTTATGCCTGGTTACATGGCATCTGGGGTAAGCGTGGTGCATTTTTGGAGAAATGATCTACTGCAAGACAAGGGTAATAAGTTGTCCTTATTGCTCTAGTCCTAAGCACCTATGTATGTTCTGCTTCTCTGTGAAGGCTGTGTATATCTTGCATGTATACTTAGAGCTAATCAAGAAGGGACTTTCAGTACCATGGACAGAACCTTGGTCCTTCAATCTGGAACAAACCACAGCTTCTGATCATTTTCATGCTGCCTTTAAATACTTGGAGGCATCTGGTGGGAGAAAAGTAAAACAATAATTGGAATCTTGTGAGAATTTAAGCCATTCATAAACATTTTACCATTAAGCAAAGCAACATAGGGGTTCAATCTTCTCTTCTACTTTTTTTTTTTACAGTCTTGGAAACAATGGTTTATTAATCAGTTATTTTCTCCATAAATAAGCACATTATTTAAAGGTATTTTACCTTCTAGGAAATACAGATGACTGATAACTGACAAAATTTAAACTGTTGTACATCAGTACCGGTCCAAGGTAGCTTGTAGAGGCACTTGTTGCTCTTGATTTATTTCTTGTTGGGGTATGTTAAATGGAGTGGGAGAGACACCATCGCAATACAGAAAATTCCTCTCTCAGTAGCATGGGCACATTTTTGTGTCAGAAAGGAGATGAAAAGATACTGAGAAAAAGAGGGTTAATCAGAAAATAGCATGTGAGAAACAAAATGTTTTCCTCAGTGGATCATAAGAAGCAAAAAGATGAGACTCAGACTACCAAGGGAAGGTAAATATCCTAGCATTCTTAAATTTCCAGGCTCTGCATTGAATTTATTGGTGCTTCAAGAGGTAGTTTGTGCATCCACATGGATCACGTGGAGGTAGAAACTTAATTTCATGATCAAATTCAAAATAGAAATATATGGCATATAAATATGTGCAGAAGGAACATCTAGGAGTGTTAGTTTCCAAGCTGAAATATATTTTTTGAGAGTTTCCTGGAACTTTCTCTCCTTATTTAATTGGTCAAGTTCACAAATGAATGTTTAGTGTTTAGTTTATATATGGGATCTGAAAGAGCCATGAAGGCAGAAATTCTCAAGTCCATATATTTTGCACAATTTCTCCCTATGATAATATCTCCTTAAAGCAGGAAATAATATATATATAAGGATGAAATTAAAGTAAATGATGGGTTAGTTATGCTGTCGCTGAAACTGAAGGCAGTACCTGTTTTGTCAAAAGGGATATTCTCAAAATTGTGGCTTCAGTCCTGAAAACATTGGCTAAATACATACGTCTTCTGAACATGGTAGAGTGCAAAACTGGCACTTCTATGTTGCACTTCTGTGAGTTATTTCCCTGGCTTTAGGCTTACAAAATTGTTTATTCACCTTCCCAGTGGCATATTCTTCTGACTGAGTTGTTTATGATTCCAGGTGCCATTTATACCTCTTCAAAACACCTGTTTTCTATTTAGGTTTTGGCATCTCCTGTATGAATTGCCAATGTTATTTTCCTTATGTTATTTTCCTATGACTTCTTAACTCCTGATAGTTTCTTACACATCAATACATTGATGATTTTAATACTCCTGGCTTCTCTTCATTCATCAACTGTTCTCTTTCAAGTGTGGGATTTGTCACCTTGATTAATCTTGGATAAATGCATTGAGAATGCTCAGTTTGAGAAGGAAATACTATACTTTATGTTGTATGTTACAAAAGCTCTTTTTGTTTCCTATTTACATTACTATTTGGTTCTTTCCCCAATTTGTTCAGAGCTCAAAAGAAAGACAAATAAGTTTACTGCTCTCCCTTGAAAGCCCTATTTATACTAGGAGACGGGGAAATATTACATTAATTTGGTGATATAGAAAGAAAACAGGACTGAGTTTCAGGTTGTAATTTCCTATAAATTCAAGGTGAAGCCATGAGAAACATTTTAATTCCCTTGGAATCAATTTTCATTGTAACACGAAGTAGATTAGGGCACATAGTTTCAAAGAAGCAATTAGTCCATGAATAATTCGTGTTTTTTCATGTTTGGATCAATTCAGGTAACGGAAGTATAAAGCTATATCAATAACCTTAGGCCATATATTTTCTTGGTTGAGTTAAATGGCCACCCTATGTCTTTCCTCAAAGATTTATTTCAAATTGATGTCCTCCTTTTCTCACTTCCTCTGAAAACCTTTTAGGCTTCCAGTGTTCTTCATGAGTGACAGTTTACATCTTTTATACTTTGGGTCTCCAATTACATGACCTCATCTCAATATTTCTTCTCTTCCAGACTCCTACCCACATTCTTGACCAAAAATATTCAGCAAAAATATTGTTTCTGAAGCTCTCATTTTTGCAGCATGTTGCTACATAGTTCTCAATATAATATTTTGACAGCATTGATAACCAGACTCTATTCATCACAGCTAATATTCAGCTACTTGGTTGATTCACTACTACCTTTATCTAGCTATGCTCCACAATCTACCGTAATTATTGCCTTATTGAAAATATCTTTCACTGTATGGGTAAACATTCTCAAATAATTCCAACCAGAGTTAACCCTATGGAAATGTCTCATGTAAAACTTATTGCCACAAATTTAATATGGTAACTCAATACAGCATAAATGTACCATTTTACAGCTTCAGGATGTTTGTTCCTCTCTAATCTTAAACTATTCACTAATACTGTCTCTCACTCTTTCAACAATATAAACCTCTTCTATTTACCTTATACTTATGGCTGATTCAAAAGTTTCCTAATTGAACACTACTAATTGTACCACCTCATGTTTCTCTCCTTGCTTTCTAATGAGATTCCCTCTCATTCAAATGAATAAGATAGCATTCACTTGTGCTTGGGAACTCAGTTACTCTTTTTTTTTAAGACTTTGTTTTCTTCTATTTTTCCTTTCTTTTCTACATTTTGGATATATGCTTTTGTATCCATTAGCTTGTAGGCATGCCTTAGGACTTCCACTTCAGAAATAGTAAATAAAATGATAACAAGACTCCTTAGATTAATATTTTCTTCTACCTATGACTTCATATCTATCTATTGCTTGACTTCATATAAAGTAAAGATATGGAATTTGTGTCTGGCAACCACTTCCATTTCATCTCCATATCACCCAATGTTAAATATAAATCTGTTCAATTATCTTTTACAAACATGTATCCAAAGTACTGAGTTTTTACCTCATATAGTACTATTTTATTGAAAACTGTCATCAACTCTGTCTTCAATGATAAGAAAAACCTGAAAACTTTCCTCATATTCATATTTGTATTTTGTGACTACAAAATACTCAGAATATACTTCTTTTAAATAAGAACATGAACATATCACTCATTTGTTTTAATATTTGAATTATATTTAGGAGGTATAATTATTAAACTCATCAAATTAATACACCTATAATCTACCTGCCATTTTTTTCCTTACCTCTTGTTGTACACACCTTCATTTTCTGTGACATATTCATCCTGACTATCTTTGTGTTTCAAAGACCTGCCAATTTTGTGGGATTTGGGGGTTTTATTTTTCCTTATAACCTTTAAATCTTTCTTGATTTTATTTACACTTCTTATATTGTCTTGAGTATCACACCCATAAAATACCTACTATGGAAATCCAGATGCCGTTTGTTTTTTTTTCTTCTCTTTCTTTCTTTCTTTCTTTCTTTCTTTCTTTCTTTCTTTCTTTCTTTCTTTCTTTCTTTCTTTCTTTCTTTCTTTCTCTTTTTTTGAGGTACTAGGAATTGAACTCAGGCCCTTGTGTATCTAAGGTTGGCATGGTACCACTTGAGCTAAATCTCCAGCACAGTTTCTTTTTACAGCCCTTGTATTTTCCTGTAATAGGACATAAAACAATCAGTATTTTGTATTTACTTGCTAATAATTTCTGATGTTTTATATCCTCATCTCCATGGAATAACTGTTCTCATTCATTATTCACTTACTATACAGATTAGTAAATAATATGAGGGAAACAGAAGAATCCTTCATGTGTGAGGCATTTCTCATATACCTGGCACTTTGCTTGACATGGTAACTAGATGAAAACACTGAGATTTAACACTAAGTTTCAATCGTTAACTTGATTAAGACTCCATGGTCTGCTGAGGGTGATGGTACACAGTATTTGGGAGGCTGAGGCAGTAGGATTGCAACTTCAAGACCAGGATATATTGCACAGTGATTTCAAGACCAGCTTGGACTACATAGCAAGTCCCTGCCAAAAACAAAACAAAACAAAACAAAACAAAACAACACAGAAGAACAACAAAAAATCCCCAATCAAAAAAACAAAACAAAACAAAAACTAGACCAAACCAAACAAAAACGATAACTATACAATTTCTGGTGGAAGCAGGGAAGACTTGAAATAGTATAGTTTTCACTGCTAAGATAACTTCCAAACTTGGTGGAATCCTCAGAATTTCTCCGAAGCTCTTTCTTTGAGCTATCTCCTATTGTGGATTTCTGAGAGGCATCTTTTTCAATAACTAGACTTTAGTTTGCTTCCTTGGCATTATGGGCACTTTATAATCTAGTTTCTAGCCTCTGGTACTCTTCAGAAATAAGTCATTTCAGAATCTGTTCCCTAATACTTGACTTTAGCTCATTTGCCACTGATTTCCCCACAGATTTCACAGGCTTAATACATGTTAGTTTACTTCTTTCAGCTCTGTCTGAGTCACACTCTTCCTAGGGACACCGCATTTCACTCAGACATCACAGGCTCCAGAAGGGTCAGTCTATGTCTTTGTTCTATTCAATGTCCCGGACAGCGCAAGAGTTAAAATTACAATAGACCAGAGTAGAAAATAGCAAAGATAATAAAAGTCAGCAAAAATAGCTTCAGTCCTGCTGCTTCTGCTTCAGGGGCTTTACGAATATTACAAACGGTGACTATATATACCTTTATGTGCTCTTATAAATACATCACATGTAAATGCTTCTCTGGAAGGTTGGGAGGGCTGAATCAATGTGCAGCCATTTTTCCCCCTGTCAGAAGCAATAGAATTTTATTGGCACAATTTCCATTACTCAGCACTAAGTATAGTATCTTTGATCGAACTAATTAGAGGTACTTACACTTTGTACTATGAAATACATCAAATTTATTATTAAAATTATGTATGTGCACATACAGAAATAAATAGGGGTATTAAATAAGAAAATATGACATTTATGACATTATGTTAGAGTGAAGAAGCATTCTAATTAGATAGCAAATATTCCTAAAGTATAGATTTTCCTACATGAATTGTATTATTCAGCTAAAGCTAAAATTGCTAATAAAACTTGAATAGATAAAGGAGAGCGAAGATATTTTTCTGTTCATGAAGTTACTATGTGTTTATTGGTCAGCTGTTATATGTCATTCCTAGATTCTATGTTGACAAAAATGTTTCAAGCATCAGAATTTTTCATATGCCAGATGAACAAGGATTATTCTAATTAGCTAGTGCACAAGGTAGAATTTCATAGCATTTTCAAGAGTGCATTAAAGGAAGGAATTGACTGCCCTGTTTACAGAGATGATGGGAAGTTACAATTGAGGAAAATGCTAGAAGAGGATCCAAGGGACTCAAGCAACTTGACAAGACTAATTGGGGAAGGAGAGAATGCTGGGTAGATATGTAAGACAGAATGGGATAAGAACTGAAGCTTTACTTCCTGTGTCAAGATTTAAATCATCAAAGATGGAGAAACCCAAATGCTGATGATGTGATGATGGACATGTACATTGTCCCACAAATATTTTTGTTACATTAGTGATAGATATAATGCTACCATCGGGTGAGATGAGTAAACTAGAAATGTTGGCGTGCCATCATGGCAACTGTTGCCTTTGTTATGATCTTAGAACAGCCTTATTTAGAGTCAGCTTTCGGAGTTGAGGACAAAAGTGCTTTCACCAGTCTGGCAGTTGTGAGAAATGTTTGCATGACTTGTGTGACCTTACCAGCTCTTTCAGATGGTGACGCACATTGGGGTCACAGCACAATAAGCCACACTTCTGAAGTCCTAGGCTTTGTTTGACTGTGCTCTTCAAAGAGAGTTGAGGTGCACTTCTGCAAGACAGCAGCCTCCTGCAGTCTCCTGGGGCCCTCTGAGGGTCACCTGCTGCTGCATCATTCAATGCTCTACAATGAGAGGGATCCCCAACTTCAAAATCTGGCAAAACACAAGCAATAACTACACCTTGGATATCTACTTATGCTTGGCACTCAGTAAAATTACAGTTAACTAGACCAGTGCCTGCTTTCCTAGAAAACCCAAAAGAAAGCATTCATATCACAGAAAGCTATTTTTCCCTCACTTCATGAACATCTAGTCAAGTGGTATTTGCTGTCAATCCACTTCAACTTGGAAGATAATATCTTTTCTACTCAAAGAAACTTTGTGTCCACTTTCCAATGACTAAATTTTGTCTAACAGTTTTGAATGTCTGTTTCATTTAGTAAAATCTTCCTCAGTGAAAGGCAAAGCAAATCCACTTCCACCCACTTGAAACTTAAATTTTTATTATATGACTGTTCTTTGACATGTCTATTTTTTTTCTGCCACTGACCTCTGTTCCCATTTCTTGTTTCAGAAGCATGCAGTGGCTGATTCAAAGCCATATTTCTCTTTCGTAAAAATTAATCTGCATTGGCAGGAGTCAAGCAGAGGCTAAACAACTTGTTATGTGAGTCACTATTGGCAATCAAAAAACTGCAAAGAGTCAGACAGCAGAAAAGGTGGTGGACACAGACAAAAAGCAGAAACACGAGACCCTTGGTGGCCTCGTCCTTCTCTTGTGCCCTCGTCATTTCCTCAGGGTGTCTAAACACCACCTCAGGAAGGTTCCAAAACTCTATAAGGTAGCAAGGGTGATACTTGAGCTATCACTTCTCAGCTCTATCTTGAAGCAATCATAATTCACTTCCTCTCTCTCTTTCCTATTTTTAATTTATTGATGTGAAAGCCATAGAAAAAATTGATAAGTTTTAAAGTGAAAAATTTGGTGTCATTTAGTAATTTCAGAATATTAACCATCATCTCTTTGTAGATTTTTTTAAAAAAACTTTATTGGTACATTGTATATATACATCATGATCACACTTAATATTGAGAATTTGTACCAACATATGACATGATTTAATTTTCATTTTCCCCCATTGCCCTACCCACCCCACAATCTACCACCCCCTAAATACATAAACTTTGTTTCCTTTTTTTACTATCATCACATTTTTCTTCACCCCTCATTACTTACCCCTCCTCCCAATTTCCCTTTGATTATTTATTATTTCCCAATATCCATCATACACTGTAGAACTCATTAACATCTTCAGTTTCTCAGACTAGAGAAAATATATGATATTTACAAACCTGTGATCTATTTATTTCACTTATGTGTATGTCCTGAAGGTATGTTTATTTGAGCATAAATGACTCAAACCTATTATTCTTTAAAACAAAGCAATACTCCATTTTATTGAAAAACCACATCTTCTTTATCCAGTTTCCAGTTGATGGGCATTTGGGTTGTTATCTCAAACTGAGCTGCTATGAACATGGGTGCACATATGTCACTATGACATGATTCTTTAATTCTTTTGTGTATATTCCTAACAGGGGAATAGCAGGGTCAAATGGGACCTCTAATTCTAGTTTTCTGAGGAATCTCCACAGTGACTTCCATAGAGGTTTTACCAGTCTACATTCCCACCAACAGTGGAGAGGGGTTCTGTCTTCTCCACAACCTCATGAACATTTGTTGCTGGATAATTTTGAGATTGCAGCCATTCTTTGTGGAGTGAGATGAAATCTTAGTGTTGTTTTCATCTGTGTCTCTTGAATGACCAGTGATGTTGAGCATTTCTTCATATGCTTCTTGGCAGTTTTTCTTTGAAAAGTGTTCATTTCAACTGCCCATTTTTGAACTGGGTCTTTAAATTTGGGGGGACTGATTTTTTAAAGCACTTTAAACATTTCTCTCACTCCAAAACAAAGCTCTGCAGGGTTGAGCATCTGTCTTTTACTTCCTCTTCCAGCCTGGGTAACCACCACGTCGGTTTTCTGGTTCTAACATATCCAACATGCTTAAGAAGAATAGAATAGTATAATATGTAAACTTTCATGTCTAGTGTCTTTTACTTGGACAATTATTGTTGAGGTTTTATTCATATTATCACATATATCAGTACTTATTTTTCATGGATAAACAATGGCACATTGTGGTTTATACAACTTCATTCATTTATCTTTTTTTTTTCTTTTCCATGTGTATGTCTAGCTCTCCTGGCACTGATTTTTGAAGGGATATTTTTCTTATATCTGATACAAAATGGTCCAAATGATCTTGCTATTCCTGTCAAAAATCAATTAGCTATACATGTGAATTTATTTATGGACATTCACTACTATTGTATTTGTCTACAGAGCCATGTTTTTGTCAGCATCATGGTGTTTGTTTCTGTGGTACTGGGGATTGAACCCAGGGCCTTCACTTTTTTTCTTTTGAGACAGGGTTTTGCTAAAATGCAGTTGCCCAGGCTAGACTTAAATTTGTAGTTCTGCTTCAAAGGTCCAGAGAGCTGGGATCACAAATGTGAACCAAGTTGCTCTATTTTTTGATTAACAGAGCTCAGCAGTAATTCTGAAAGAGGGAAGTAGGAGTTCTTTGTTCTACCTTCCTAAGACTGTAGTGACACAAACAGTGTTAAAGTTCTGATATCACTCTTTAGAGATACACACACAGTTGTGATAGTTGATTGGGATAACACCTAGGTTCAAGCGAAGCTGTGTGTGGGTCCTTTCATCTTTGTACATTGTCGTTATAAGCCATCGATGATGAGCTGTTTGTTTTCTTATATCTGATACAAATCTAATAAAGATTTGGCTTTGAATTTCCAAATATTTTCTTGCATTATGTTTTTCCATTTGCTATGTATCTTGAAAACTGTTCTAAGTGGCTGTCAATGGTTCTATATTTTTTAAACTTTCATTAATTTCACCAGGAAGCAGGTAGTGAGCCATTCAGATTGTTGTGCTTGACATCAATAATGCCTCCCACATGAGTTCTCAATGCCTCTACAATTGAGATAAATTTCAAGCTAAAATGGAACTCTTATTCTGCAGAGTGAAGATGAAAGCAAATAGAAAGTATGAGGTATTACTGCTGATTCCAAAAACTCAGAAGACAAAGCAAGTATCAGGGATATATAGACAATCTGGCTGTTGAAATTAGGGTGGGTTAAGTCAGGTTACTTTTTAACTTCTGTTACATGAAGTTTTATGTTTCATGAAGTTGAGCTATACTGCACTTTGGTGTCCAGCTGGAATCTAGGCTTTATTTACTGTATAATAGGAGTAGTTAACACTCATTGATTTCTTTCTATGACAAATAATTGTAAAAAGAAAAAGAAAAAAGTCTAGATAAGTTATCTAGCATAATTTTCTTTTCTCTCTTTCTTTCTTTTTTTTTTTTTTTTTTTTTTTTTTTCAGTGCTGGGCCCTTGTGCAATGAAGGTTGGTGCAGTACCACTTGAGCTAAATCCCCAGCAAGCATAATTTTCACAAATGCAGTTCCATGTATAGCTTATGAAACCATTTTACAAGACATTAAGTGACTGGCTTGGGAAGAGAAGGTAAATGAGTAGTAGGACCAGAAAATCTCTCAGATACATCTGACTCTAAATTCCAGACTCTGGAGAACTGCAGTGTTCTTTTGAATGTAAATCTCTTTTGCGATGTAGACATGTGTCATAGTTTCTGACATACCAGAAGCAGCTGGGTGTCAGAAATTGCTCAATGCCAGTGGAAGAACACCCAAATCTATACACTGCTATTCATAGTGTGTACATATTTCCTCCTGAGTCATTTAGCGACTGCCATTGACCCTGAGAAGGGCAGTTTGTTATTTTCGTTCTATCCATTGTGGAGTGAGTGATACTGGAAGATTCAAGATTTTCTTTTGCTAGTATCTCTCACCTGTCACCATGCTTCCCCCCTACTTCTTTGCAAAGTGGAAAAACTAAAACGAGAAAACAATATAGCCAGCGACTGACCACATATGTCATTTTCCTGAGAAAGACTTTTGTGCTGCTTTGATATCATTTTATCCTTCCAGTATTATTTAATGAATTGGTCTAGTGAAAGAGACTGATCTCTAAATCTGATCTTTAACTCTGTAAGCAAGAACATACGAAGCAATTCACCTTCAACTTTTATGTTCTTGAATTTTCTTATCCTATATCCAGTCTTTACTTCTAAAACCTGTTACCGTGTCTGAAAATCTCTATGGCTGTTCATAACAGGAAGAAAAGGAAAACATAGATTTTGTTAGTGTTAAAATTTTATAATACTTAGTATAATATTTCTGATGTAAATATAATATAACATAATATCACATCTATCTTCATCTCTAAAATTTAAAAGGGCCAAATAGTAAAATCATAGTATGTATCTAAAGCAACTTGACACAGTTTTGAGAAGGAAAAGATAAATATATCTGTGAAATATTCTCACTGCCTTTACAGAAATCAATCCATGAGACCGACACGATTGTAAATGTTATAGAGAATGTCTTCTTGTGTGTATGTGATGCTGTGGCTCAAAGCCAGGGCTTTACATGTTGTGCAGTGCTCTCTGAGCTATAGCCTCAGGTTCTAAACTTCTTAACTTATAAGCTTCAAATAATATTTGGGTATAATATCCCTAGTAGATGTGAAAAAACATATATATATATATGAAACTTATTTTTGACAGCAGAATTCTCAACCAAAATATTATAAGTGAAATGATAATGAAATGGTTTCTTCCATTTTTGGAAAATGTTATATTAATAAACAGACCAGTAAACTTACAAACCAAAGAAAAATCGGGAATCCAGTGAAGTTATATTGAAAATAGAATATAGCTGCATAATGTTTCTATTTTTAAAGGCTAAGACATTCTAAATTCCTCTTATGGCTTGAAAAGAAACACAAATGATTAAGAATGTCAGTCTAGTGTATTGTAAGCACTTAAAGTCAGTCTATTAATTGAATTATCAACTCCAAAGCTAGAAGAAGGATAGGAGCTGAGTTAAAACAAAGTAAATATTTCTAACGTTTATTCCATATAAAATTTAAGAAAAAAATCTAAAAGATGTGACAAACTTAGATACTAACAGATGATTCCATATTTAATTATTAATTGACTAATTTTAGTAGCATTTAACATGTACACTTGTATGGATCTAGTATCCATTTTTGGTAAGAAAAAATCACAGAAATAAAGTAATGTTTTGCTTAAATCTTTTTTTTTTTTTTTTTGAGAAGTAGGGATGAAACTCAGGACCTAGCCCTTGCCAGGCAGGTAGTGGAAGAATAAAGGAAAGAAAGAAGGAAGGAGGGAAAAAAAGAAGGAAGGACTTTGAATATAAATCCCAGAACAATATTAATGGTAGGAAAAGTTAAAGAAGAACATACGATATTCATATGATTTCAGTATTAAAAATGTAAGCCAACTTAATTTGTCAAGATCTGAAACAAACTCAAATTAAACTGAGTTCAAAGTAGGTCTCAGAGATGTTTTCTGATTCTGAACTATTAAAGTACAGTAGAGTAATGGATTAAAGGAGAAAGAAGCATGATAGTTTTAATAGGTACAAAGGAGTATTTGATAAAATTCAATCCCTCTTTCTAATAAAAGAATAATAATATATACCATCTGAAGTACAGGTTCTCTCAATTTACAACAAATATTTAATCATGGAGTGAGAATTTCCTTACAGTTCAGACATCAAACTGGAAATAATTGCAGGTGTTCATCATTTGACTATAGGCTCTGGGAAATGAAATAAAAAAAAGATGAGAACTGAAGTTTTCAAATGTGAAAATAAAAACTGGCATCCAGATTTTATTTTTATGAACATAAAATATCCTAGAGGGTTTTCAGTCAACTTGCAGAAATTAACATAAGAATAAACCAAATGTACTGAGGTAGGATGAGTACATGAACATCAATGTTTTATATCAAGAACATACAGTAAAATTGAACAAGTGATATCTTTTATAAAATATATTGCATGGAAATATATCTGACAAAATGCATATGAAAAATTGTTATTTTATTATTTAAAAGCACTAAATAGGACATATGCCATAGATGATAAGAAAGATTTTCTATTTTCAACATATAAATTTGCCATTAATTAATCTAAGATTCAAAATGAATTATTCAAATGATAAATGGACTTGACCGGGTTAGGAAAAACCAGGGCAGTAGAGCCCATCTCTGGCTGTGTGTACGGAGTGTCTGCAGAGGTGCTGAGCATGTAGAGCAGCAGATGGAATAGGGAGCACCCACTGCAGTTGTGGGTGACACCATCCAACGGCCTTGCACCCTGGTGGAATAGAAGGGAAGGAGGAATTTGATGCATTCTGAAAAGGTCTACTTTGCTCCAGCGCATGTGTCTTTTACGGATGCACTTGCCTGTGGACACTGGATTCTGGTTTCTTTATATTGACAGTGCACTTATACCAGTGAGTCCCCGGGCAGCTTCCAAGTCTTTAATCACAGACTCACACTGCTTCTTTAATCCTTCTTGCTATATGGTTTCCAGGTTCTTAAACTGAGGAGATCCCGGATCCTTTCCCTGTTGTGTAAATGGCTGCCTTACCAATTAAATCTATCTAGCATAATCATAAATATTATATGAGTATATTATATAACAAATTATATAATACATTATACATACTCACATGAATTTGTGTATTATATATGTATTCTATTGATTCTGTTCCTCCAGAGGACCTTAACTAATATATACAGGAACTTATGAAGTGCTACTAAAATTATTTTAGGAGAGCCAAAGAGCAGATGATCTAGGAAAGTTTTGAATAACAAAAACTAAAATAATTGGTTCTGGCCTCAGAAGTTAGCATTTAGTACGATTCCAGTATTTGAGAGAAATGTGTCTGCATTATTAAGTTTAAAGTGTAATTGAAATGTCAAAGATACTTAAAAGAGTGAGGAAATAGATGATCTAGGGAAATAAGAAACCCCAAAGAGACAGTATCCTTTGAAACATAGACGTTTTTTCCAAATATGTACTAATGAAACAGAAAAATGGGAAAAATATCTCGTTACTTCCTTTTTTTATGTTAAATCTCTTTTTTTCATTTCTTTCTCAGGATTAGTGTCCTGAAGTCAGAGAACAACTGGAAAATATAACAACAAAGATTTAGTATAGTACATTCTTTACTTTTCAAAGTTGTATCATTCTGCTCCTTGCAATTCAGACTTTGATTGACTCTGAGCTCAACGTTGTGGTATAAATTGAGGTAAAGATCTGAGTTTATCAAATCTCATACATCTGTCCAGTTGGCCCAGAACCATTTGTTGAAAAGAATATATTTTTCCTATCTAGTGACAGCACACCTTTACAAAAATCAGTTGAATATAAACATATATTTTTCCTGGTTGTGTATTTGTGTATTCTATTCCAGGGATATGTATATTTACCCTTATGCCACTATCACGTAGTCTTGATTGCTTCCTTGATTTTTTCTTTCAGTGCTTGGAATTGAGCCCAGATCTTTTATCTTGTTTGTGAATGTTCCTTCTGAGAAACAGAAGAAATAATTTAATTATGAGTTTCTCTAGTTTGAAATCAATACAGCTAACAGGGTTCCTTGCACTTTATGTCTCTTATCATTAGCCATTTTAATAGATTTTTTCTAGAGATAGTAGTGCTTCCATTATTAGACTTTCATTATTTTAAGTAATTCTTTTTTGTAAATTGAATTCTTTATTGGTACACTTTATATACATCTCAAAATCCCATATAACATTGGGAAATTTGTACCAGTATATGCCACAAGTTAATTCTCATTTTTACCCATATTCCTACCCACTCCCCCCTCCTCCCCCCTTTATACATGCTCTTTTGTTTTCTTTCTGTATCATATTTATTCCTTCCCCTCATCATATTCCCACACCAAGTTTCCTATAGAAATATTCCACTCTATAAAAGCTGTCCTACTTTCTAGAACTCATTTGCACCTACAGGTGTTCATGCCAAAGAGAAGATCCGGGAATTGTCTATCTGTGATCTATTGATTTCACTTATTAGTATATACTCCAGATGTCTCCATTTGCACCTAAATGGATCGATCTTGTCATTCTTTATGGCAGAGTAATACTCCATTTTGTAAAAAAAACACATCTTCTTTATCCACTCTCCAGTTGATGGACATTTGGGTTGTTTCCAAGATTGAGCTATCACGAACTGAGCTGCTATGAACAAGGGTGTACATCTGTCTTTCCAATGTGAGTTT